>JAQZBX010093019.1:0-12202 GCA_029593785.1 Cabassous unicinctus
GGTATTAAAATGTCATTTTAAAAAGACTATATCAGATTTTTTGTTGGAAGTAAAATTTTTATACTTCTAAAAAAAGTATATTATATTCCTCAAACCTCCTAATCTAATTAATTTTTTAAAAATTACTCTGTCATCCAGACTGGCAAGGAATATATAATTCATCTGTTTTGATAGGTGATTTCAACGTCCATATAGAAAAGGCTACAAAAGTAAATAAAAGCTATTATACTTGATATGCAGCAGCGAAATTTTGGCATAAGAAAGTGTTCAGATATTGTTTTATTCCTTTTTCTGGAAGTGTTTGTTTAGAATTGGTGTTATTTCTTCTTTAATGTTAGGAAGAATACACCAGTTGAGATTCATGGAGCAAGTTTTTCCTTCTGGAAAGATTTGGAGGTACAAATTCAGTTTCTTAGGACATAAAGGGCTTTTGAAATTATATATATATTTGTACTTTTTTATTTATATTATTCAAGGAGTTTGTCTATTCTTCCTAATTTGTTGAGTTTATTGGCCATAACATTTTCATAATATTCCCTTATCATCTTTTTAAAATCTGTAGAATGTGTAAAGATATTACCTCTAACTATAAGATACAAAATAGGGTGTAATAAGTGAATTAAATACCCCAAGTTTAAAGATCAAGTACATAAAAGCAAATAAAAAACAAACAACACGGAGATAAAAATTTAAAAATAACAGAATAATTCAATTCATAAATAGTCTAAAATAGAGTATCAATAAAGCTAATGTTGGTTCTTTGGAAAGATTCATAATATTCAGGCACCTTTAGCATTCTCATCAGAGAGAGGGAGAGAGAAAATACAAAATACAAATATAATGGAACTCTTATATATAGTTGGTAGCAGTGAAAAATTCCACAAACACATTAAAATTTTGTTTGACATTATTCCTAAAACCTAACATGAACTATAATCCATCGATTTTACTTATATGTGTTAATTTACAATACCATAAATTTTCATACTGTATTAGTCAGTCAAAGAGGTGCTGATTCAAAGTAACAGATATCTGTTGGCTTTTATAAAGGGTATATATTTGGGGTTAAAGCTTACAAGCTTACAGTTACAAGGCCCTAAATAGTCCAACTCAAGCTACAATAAGAGGTTCTTTCTCACCCAAGTCAGTTGCCATGTGTTGAAGATGCTGGGCCTGGTCTCTCCTTCCTCTTTCCTCTTAAGGCTCCATTGTTCCATCTTCTTCTGATATCAGCTGTAGGCTGATGTAGGGTTTGTTTCATTCTGGGCTTCCTCAGCTCAGCTGCTCTGTTCTCTTCAGCTGCAAACTATGAGGCAAATGGCTCATCTCTTTTCCCGAGGCCACAGGATCAAAGTTTCCTCCTCTGCCGTGTCTATGGAGCTCTCTTTCTACATGTGCCTTCTTCTGTGTGTCTTCTTGATTGAATATCTGTTTCTATTAGCCCACTAAGGGGGTGGGCACTCAACCCTGAGTCATGCCTTACTGATGTGGTTGAATCAAAGCCCTAATCTTGATTTAATCAAGTATATTTAAAACCTTTGTATTTAATACAATCAAAGGGTATCATGCCCAGAGGAACAGTCCAGTTTACGAACATAATAACTTTTTTGGAATTCATAAATAATAACAAACTGCCACACATATCTAGCACCAAGCTTTCATCAATTATATGTAATTTGAGAACCATATCTGTATTTAGCAGGAAAAGTAATCTATATGTGCTTATCCTCACACTTCTAGCATGCCTGCTCTTCCTTGCCATCAATTTCAAAGAGCAGTTAAGCAAAAACAGAAATAAATCAACCCTGGATTTTCATGCGTTTTTTATATACATTTCTGGGTCAGACATCAAGTACTCTTCTGAAGAACATTTTTGCTGATGTCAAGGATCTTTCCTCTGACCCTTCCTCAAGAAAGACAAGAGACCCCCATGTCATACTTACAAAGATATAAACATGATAAACACACTGGCACACATACATATGGACACTTTTATTTAATTTAAAAACTTCAATTATTCCTTGGAAAATTAATATATTAAACCAAATCATCTGAATTATGAATACCTAAATCGTTCAAGCTAATTTCCTTTGGAATAGACAGAATGGTTTTCCTTAATATTTCAGAAGCTCTAGGGTTCCAATGGACATAAGTAATTACTTACATATGTGAAAGACCTTAAGAGAGTAATATCAGAAGAGGAGATTCTGGCATTAAAGACAGACTTTCCTGTGCCTGTGGTTTTTGCCAGATCTCCCCCTGGCTGTGGAGCAGGCATAGTGCAATCAGTGAAGTGCTGTTTGGAAATAATGCAGTCATTCTGCTGATAAATGATAAGTGCCTGGACAGGAAGAAAGTCTAAAGAAATCAGAAACAAGGCACAGAGTGAGCTTGGTTTATGTGTGAGGGTCAGGAGTAATTGGGATAGTAGTGTATGTAAAAATAAATAACCAAAAGGATATCTTAAATAACCAAAAGGATATCTTAAGAGGTTGATAGTTTGCAGGATTTCATTCCCTCCCTGATTTATACCTGGGGATATATGCTAAAGAATCTGGCCTTTCAGACACCACTAATTCCATTATTAATGCTTAATTGTTAGTGATACAGGAAATGTTCCTCATAAGTGAAAACAGTGGACACAGTCAAAGAAAAAGAAGAAATGTTATGTTGAATACTTGCTTGGAAATATAATTTTTGAAAAAGGCACACGTTCTTTACACATAAGCTTATTAAATGCGAAGGTTTTAATTTATTTTTTGTGAACGATGTAATACAAATAGTGTGGTGATAAACTGTTTCATGTTCCAAAACTTCTGCTCAAATCTTCAGACTTTGCCCTATTGTCTTGTTACAGCTTTTCCAAAGAGAAGTTAAATCTGGCAATAACTTGTTTCTTTCATTACTATCTTGACAAAATAATAATTGTCCAATTCCATTCTACTCTGTGATCTCTACTTAGTTTTATCAGTCTCATTATTTTTCTGATCATTATCATTTGTGTACAGTGCCCCCAGAATGATTGTAACTTGTTTTATTGTATGTACATGATCTGAAACTGTGTATTTTCATTATTTTCCTTTTCAGATAATCCTGTTAATAGGGCCTTCTCCCTTATGATATGTGCTTTGCTTCTTAAGAGTCATTTTAACAAATTTTATTCTTCTTTAAGAAATATTTCTCAGAAGTCTCTTATTATTAGTTACTACTTATGCTATATCTATTGCATTACAGTGTTTTTGCTTGTGTGTGTGCAGACATATTTGTATTTTTACTAAGTCAATTTTTGTATTTTGCTGATTTTTTTCTATTATTACTATGAAAGGACTTTGGTTCCAGATCCAATGACTAGCCATTTGGTTACCAATTTTAACAAGGTAGGAGATAGTCAAACTTGCATCATATAAATCGTTTCCTTAAGGTTTGTAGGAAATGATTTTCAACTTGGTCAATAGTTTAAATACCAGGAACTGTGTATTCAGTCTTCTGCACTATTGGATTTTTGTCTGTCTTCATTAATAATTATTTTTTAACAGATAGTCAGAAGAGTTGACCCGCAGAAACCATGTTGAATAAGAGCCTACTATTCTAGTTTTTATATTACACAATTGATTTTGAGGTCCATTAAATGATATAAAAGTAAATACTTATGAAAATTAAAATGACTACTTAAATTACAGAATTTAACTTCTCCATACCACACAATGTTTGTTACTATGTCTTACAGACATACTTGATTTTTAAAATAAAATTGTAATTTTTTTTCATTAAAATTCACTGATCAAGAAAGCATTTCCTTCATACCTTTGGCCAAGATTTTTTTTTCAGATATTACTACCTACTCCACTCAATAACTCACAAAACAAATAATGTGTCCAAAAGCTTTTTGCATGGTAAAATTAGTAATTGATTAATTAAACTGTAAATCCGATTACCCTCACCCATAACATATATGATTGCAAAGCAAATATAAATCTATAAAGTAATATTTAGATTTTCAATTACACATTAAGTGCATACTTCCTTTGAAAATAATGTTTGACACCAAAATTTTCTCATAACATTTTTCATCTCTGTATTTTTCAAAGTGTATATTAGGGGATTGAACATAGGAGCTACGATGGTATAAAATAATGCAGAAAGTTTATCCTCAAGGAAAGTGTTTGGTGGTCTAAGGTAGACAAAAATTGAAGGACCAAAAAATAAGGCTACCACAATATGAGACCCACAGGGAGAGAGGGCTTTGCGTCTTCCTCCAGCTGAATGATTTCTTAAAGTGAATAATATAATGACATAAGAAACAAATAAAACAACAAAAATTACTAAGGCGACCATACCTGAATCTGCAATCACAAGGACACCTGTGATGTAAATATCAATACAGGCAACTTTTAGCAATGGGAAGATAACACAGAAATAATGATCAATTTCATTAGGACCACAAAAGGGCAACTGGAGTACCAGATAAAACTGAGGAAAGGGATGGAGAGCTCCACCAGCCCATGCAGCTAGGATTAGAAGAATACGTCTTGTCTTGTTCATGTTAATCATGCAGTGCAGAGCTATTCAGATGGCAATGTAGTGATTGAAGGCCATGGCAGCAATAATAAAGATCTCAATACCCCCAAAAAAGTGCATGGTAAAGACTTGCAACACACAATTTCCATAGGAGATGGTTTTTGTCCCCACTAACAAGTCATTGATCAGTTTGGGTGTAACGCTGGAGGTATAGCTGATGTCCCTACAGGATAAATGGCTCAGGAAAGTACATGGGTTTATTAAAAAGGGAGCTGCATCTAATGGAGACAAGGATCACAAGGTTTCTTACCAAGATGGACACATAACTCAATAGGAAGAGCACAAAGAAAAATATTTGTATGTGCTGGTGATAAGAAAGCCCCAAAAGAATGAATTCTGAGATGTGGCTTTCCGTATATTTCAGTATGTGTATAGAATGCAGAAATGTGTTAAGACCCTGAAAAGAAAAAGAAATGACTCTGGATGAAGAGTATATCAGTACAATCACAATAATATAAAATTTACCAAAACCGTGGATTGACATGCACAGAATATTAATTATCATTTATTAATTGCATTTTATTGCTTGTTCTTTTTTATTGTTTCATTTTATATATTGTAAATAATTTTATAATGAGAATAAATATGTATTATTTAATTTTACCTTGAAGACTAAATAATATTTTAAACATTAGCTTGATCATAAAACATTTTATTCCTGTTAATTATGTTACTTAGATAACAACAAAAGTTTCTTCTCCTTTATTACATTTTTTGGGTGTATTTTTAATTACTGCATTATCCATAGAGTCAAATTACTTTCTTTCAGCATGGATGGACTGCCTTCCTTAATTTTCTGCGACTGAATACTCCGGAAATGCTTATGTGTAACAGACTCCAGCTTGAATTGGAAAATTTAATTTGGTAGAGCTTATTGTGTTTGCCTTGTCAGCAAACATTGCCAATTGGATATACTAAACCAATGTAGCATCAGTTATATTGAATAGCAAAGAATGGTTGAAAGTATATGTAGCAATTTGGCAGTTTGATATAGTTATGAATTCCAAAAAT
This sequence comes from Cabassous unicinctus, assembly GCA_029593785.1. Lineage (NCBI taxonomy): Eukaryota > Metazoa > Chordata > Mammalia > Cingulata > Chlamyphoridae > Cabassous > Cabassous unicinctus. The sequence goes on from JAQZBX010093019.1 coordinate 5,590, forward strand.
AGATATTGGATTATGCTTATAAACTGGTCTGTTAATCTGGGCATGATTAAGTTATGATTAGGGTGTTGACTGGGCCATGTCAATAGGGAATTGAGCCCCACTCCTTGGTGGGTGGGCTCTCAAAGATAAAAAAAATAGCAAAGGACAGTTTTGGAGCAGTTTTGAGTTGGAGTTGTGATGTGGAGTCTTGAGTTGGAGCCCAGGGAAGTAGAATACAGAGGAGCTTGGTTGTGAGGAAAGAGAGAAGGCGCTGGGAAAAGAAGCAAGCCATTTGCCTGATAGTCTATAGCTGGTCTTGTGGCACAAAGCAAGCCTGAGCCCAGAGAGAGGCAAGCCCTGGGAAGAGGGGAACCCAAGAATCCTGAACCCTGGCAAATGCCGGTAGCTGTCATGCTCTAACATGTGGCAACAGACTTTGGTGAAGGAAGAAACTTATGCTTTGTGGCCTGGTAACTGTAAACTTCTACTCCAAATAAATATCCTTTATAAATACCAACAGATTTCTGGTATTTTGCATCAGCACCCCTTTGGCTGAATAATATAGTATCCATAAAACTTTTTAAAAAAATGTTATTAGCAACTGTGGTTATGGAAAATAATCTGCAGTCCCATTCATTTTTCTTATTTATATTGCATATGTTAGATTAATTTTTATGCTGTCCGAAAGGATTGAAGAAAGTAGTGCATGAAACACCTACTGCTAGCAAGACTGTTTTTTTCTTCTTTAGTTTCCCTGGCAATAATAATGGCACATCAATATAAGATAGACAAATACCTGAAATAATATTTTATACATAATTTAGCCTTAAAATACATCTTGGCTAAATAGAACCATACATTCTAGCCTCAAAGACATAAATAACTGGCCAAAAAAATAGTTTGATTGTTATGAGTATTTATCATTTTAAGAAACATTTGAGTTTCTTGGAGGAGATACAAAAATGTTGACCTACTCTGCATGACTTAAAAGCAGACTTTCCATTTTCTTATAACCTGAGGTGAAAAAAGAATGGGTTTAAATTTTAAATAGAAAAAGCAGCTATTTCAACTTTCTCTTGAATAATTTCATAGATGAGCTGATTCATGATCTTTGGTAGTTTTATAATTGAAAGATTCACATTATATATAGCTGGTTTGTTTTGGTTTTGTTTTAACTATTTTGAAGGTTAGGTGAGGTTAGATGGTCAGTATTCCTATAGAATTCACATGAATTCAAGTAAGCAATTTCAGAGGATTAAGATAACTGACTTTTTATATTTGGAGTTTGGAAATATTGAAACAACTGTAAAGAAATATCTGGTTGTTAGCATTTGAAATAATCTAAAAATAGAATTAATAAATACCCAATAAAATTTTCAGTGCATTTACATAAAAGAATATTTTGTAATAGTATAGTAATGTATAACGGTACTGTTTTAAACTACCAATGGAGTTTGTATAAAATCACAATAATGTGATATAAACAAAGGATCTAAAACAAATAAAATAAAATGTGCTGTCAATAAGGTTGGGGTATCAATAGGTAAATGAAATATATAAGTGGTGAATTATCCAAGTATGTTTGAGTTGTCTATAGTTCATGGTTTTTTGCTAGAAATATGATATATAACCTAGGCCACAAAAGCAGGAGTCCATTAAAAGAAGATACAATGTAACTGTAAGTCAAACTATATGGTCAATTTGCACTCAGTGGCTATTTATTGCATTAAGAATTTGATGAAAAAGTCATGTTTTGTACAACCTTGAGACATTATTCACACTGGGAAAAATAAATTGCATAATAGAACCTCCATGACCTATTTTATACAGGGATGAGGAATTTTCTGGCATCCTATGATGCTTTGAAACTGTAGCACATCTTCTACTATAGTGTGGATTCAACGTGGCAGCCACATCTGAACCCTCTGGATGCCATTAAAAAGAAAAAAAAGAATATTTATGTATCAAGTTTCTTTAGTTATCATCAGATCCCTTGATTCACAAATTCAAGCTCAGTTTCTTTACAATGATTTTAGATATCAAATAATTAACAGATAAGAAATTTTTAAAATAGTCCATTCTAAGAGAATTTTAAATTATTTACTATAATTTCATCAATGAGAAAGACCCATTGTATTCCTCTAAGGTCTTCATTAGTGCTTTAAGCCTTACTATACAACTTTTTTTTAACAAACAGAAAATAAGTAATGTGTACAGTATGTTTAACAGTTAACTGTTACTAAATCATGTAGAATAATTAAAGGATGGTTCATTGACCTATCCTTTTCCTTATACTACTGATACTAATTCTTCATGAGATGGTATAATGTTAATTGTCACTTACATTTATTTGCATTAAATACATTGATTTAAGTATAATTGCTTTATGACTAGGTTGGTGAACTACTTCACTATAATATCACCTAATAACCTAAGTCCATGACTCCCAATAACTTGGAGTCAGAACATGAGATCTCAGTAGTTTTTCAGACTCAGTAACGCATCCACTGTAGATATTAGAAGTCAGATATCCAGATTTTCACTGAGTTCGATGCCGCATCTCATTTGTGAGAGCAGAAGAGTATGGGGCAAAGGTTTCCAGGGTGCAGCTGTGAGAACAGCCATGAGTTCTCAAATTAGATCACCAAGTCTGACTTCCTCGATATTTATGTTAATCTATATCTTGAAGTTAAAATAAGTGGCCCAGAATTCTCTGATGCTAAACCATTTGGAAATAATTGTTCTTCAATTTTACCTAAAAATACATTCTTTAGGTAAAGATTCTAACTTATTCTCTAGATTGTGATAGTTGTTTAATCAATAACAGCCCTAAAAATCCATCTAACATTCTGAGGGAAGGTGCTATTACGATCACTGCTATTTATAGAGGTATGGGAAGACTTGAGTACATTCACCTGAGAAGAAATATTGTCATTAAAAGAAATAATAATTTTTGACCATAGAGGTAGTAAGGAAAACTCCTATGAAAGTTTTGCAGGCATAAATGATGGAGGAAGATATTATTAGCCAAACACTGTTAATGTGGTTTAAATAGTGGTAACAAAGACAGGTAGAAATGTTGAGGAGTGTAAAATAAACTGACCAGTTCTGAATATTGAGCCTATTCATTAACATCTTTAAACCTCTTTTTCCTCACAAATACAGTTGAGAATTTGTTACATAATTCAGAAATATAATCAAAATTATGAGAGTTAATATGTCATACCCTTTTCATACATGGTTTATGAAACACTGGTTATTTTCCTGTTCCTTTCTTTCTTCTTTGAGCAAAGAGTTTAGCCACTACTGAAATTGTCATGCACACATGTAAACCAAGTCAAACGAAGCAATAAACAACAATCAGAAGAACACAACATAGATTTAAAAAGGGTGACCATGTATGCTTCAATTTTTATAATTAATGGGGAAAAAAGCTATTCTGATACTACACTGCCTATTTAAGGTAATTTGTAATGGTAATCCTTAGCCTGATTTTTTTCTTTCATTAGAAAATATAGTGAAGAGATTAATTTATATCTTTCATAGAGTGCATGCCCTTTGTGTATGCTATGGCATGTAATAGATGCTCTTAGAGTTAAAGTTTCTACCCTATATTCAAATTTTCTTCTATACTTATCAGAACATGCCATCTTATAAACTTACTTTAGATGACACAGATTAATCTGTTTTTGTTGTTTAGGATACCAGGTTGTATGAAAGGCAGCAAATTCTTCTTTGTTGTTGATAAACATGAAATGGGCTATTCTTCGATAAGAATATGGAAGAAAATACATAAGTACCAGAATGGGACTCAACGAAACTCACTACCAACAATTAAAATTTCCTTACTTTAACTCTACTCTTTTCAACTAGAATTACTCTTGAAAATACTATGCAATTAAAACTATAGTATGCCAAATCATTTTGTATTAATCAAATTATCTTATGCTGCAAGAAAGTGAAAATAGATGGGATAAGTGTGAATAGAACTCAACCATGCTAACACATCATTAGTCTGCTTTCTCCAAACCACGATGGCATGTGTAATTCACTGACCATTAATTCTATGTTGACTTCATGTTAGTTTTAGGCTGTAACTGGAAGAATTCCCCGTGAGATATTCACTCTGGTAATTCTTCTCCAAGATCCAAATCTGAAGAAAATGTATAAATCACTAATTTAGTCACACATGCTTAATTCTCAAAATATTTGGATATCAAAATGTATTTTAACTTTCTACAGATTTTCAAATGGAGTTCCCTCTATATATCCAAAAAAACCATCAGGGTTGCAAGAAGAGGATCTGTATTCCAAAGAAAGTAAATTGGGACTTTTTAATGCAGATTTAACATTTGCCCACTAGTTCTGAATTAAAATAATCATGAAGGATTTTGAAATTCCTGCAAAAACTAAAAAAAGTATTTAAGTCCTAGGGTCATATGTTTTATGCCTATGCCTCAAGAAAATTTGAGTAGAAGAACAGAACATGAACTTAAGTGACAAAGCAAAAATAATAGGTTTGAAAGCGCTTAGAAAATATTTACCCTGAGGCCATCTAATTGTATCTTCACCAAATGTTCCTAAACTATTTTCCATGGTAACGTCCCTTGTGCCTCTGGGCATTTACTTTAAAACTTTGACTTGGCCAGGCTCAGGCAGTTTCTTGGGAAGCCCCAAAATACTATCTTCAGACACAGAGTTCAGGAAACTCTGATGACTCTGTGCTTGTCTAACTTTTTGAAGAATAGGAGGAAATATGATGTAGCCTGGAGTGGTATCAAGTTAGCTGCCAGGAAAATCTGAGATGAGGAATAACAAAGAGCACCAAAGATAGGCAATACAGTCCACATATTGACCATTATCAAGAGTAACCTATATGAATAGACGGAGATAGATCAATAAAATCAGTGTCCTGCAAGATCATGACTGAGAATAGGTTAAGATTATTTGTTGCCAGGGACTAACATTGCTGGAATAGATGGTTGTGGAATGGGAGACAAGAGAAAAGAAAAGAAAAAAGAGTAAACATTTTTACCTTATGCATCTCAGATTTGAAAAACCTATATCAAGTGAGAACATAATCAAAATGTCACAGGCTTTTCCCTGTTTACCACTAGGTTCTGTCTCCTATGTTACTGCATTGGCACAGGTTGTAGAGGCTCAGTCCCTAAATGCACATGCGGAAGCTCAGTTGGTCTTTCTTTCTCTTCCATTCACAAATCCATGCATTAAAATTTTTCTCAGACATTTAAAACTACAGGAAATCAGTATTTGACAGTAACTTAATCTGTACCAAATCAACTTTCTTAGAAAAAATCATTAAAATAATAACAATTCATGGAGAGAATATGGGGCAATTTTAGTTAATCATATCACTTACACTCACAATAATACATAGCATAATTTAAGTACTATAAACTCTGCTATTCACATAAGGACATTGAAAGTGCTAAAGGTTGAAAACCAGCTCAAATAGTTAGTGAGCAGCAGATAAAGACTCTGTGAATTTACTTAAGTGAAAGAAGTGGGTAATTCTAAGTTCAGTTCTTATTTCCAGGCTTAAAAAGTTAAGGGAACCTGAGTTAATGAAGGATTCTGTCACTTGAGAATGAAGGATCTAAGACCCTAGTGTTTGATTCTTAACTTCACCCTAATGTCTGTGGCTGATCACTCTTCCCTCAAACTTGCCTATATTAATACACAGAAGGAAGTAGCTTGTCGTGCTATTCCCCCCCACTCCCCACGAAAACACACATCTAGATACTCATTGCAGGCAGGTTCTTCATTTGCAATGTGGAACATTACCAATTCAATCATGAATATATGTCCGGCCATTGCAACTTGATTTGTTGTAAAAGTTTTAATTTTGATGAGATCGAATCTATCTACCTATCTCTCTATCTCTCTATCTCTCTATCTATCTATTTAATCAATCTATCTATATTTTAATTATATATATTTAATAATATAATATTCAAAAAAAAGCATGGTTTTGTAATCATCTCTAAAGACTTTTTGCCTAATCCAAGGTCAGAAAAATGTCCCCACTTGTTATCCTAAACACTTTGTACTTTTACATTTACATATTGTCTAAAATTCACTTTGAAATAATTTTTTATGATGTGTAAAGGATAATCAAAGTTTATTTTTATTGTACATATGGATATCCAAGTGTTCCATCACTATTTAATGACTATGCTTGCTCCTCTGAATTGCCAAGAGAACTTTGCTGAGATTTATTTGATCACACATTTGCAGGTCTACTACTATTCTTTCTGGTCTGTTTCTTTTGAGTCTATCTTTATGTAAACACTATACTTTGTTTTGATTACTGTACCTTTATAATATACCTTGAGGCCATATAGTTTAAGTTCTCCAAATTTGTTTTTTATAGAAAGTTTAGGAGCTTATATTGATCCATTTTATTTGCAATATATGTTAAAATCAGTTAGTAAATTTATCAATTTTCCCAGTTTAGAAATTGTTTGAATTGCATTGACTTAGAGATTAATTTGTGGGGAATTGAAATCTTAATAATATTGAAGCATCCAACCATGAGCAAAATATGTCTTTAATTTTGTTAAGGTTTTTCCATTCTCTCAACATAATTATAGTTGGCAATGCCCATGTCTTG
>JAQZBX010093020.1:0-12202 GCA_029593785.1 Cabassous unicinctus
TTTCTCTCTTTTCTCTCTTCTTTTCCCCTCTTCTTGTCACCCCAGCCTTTTAATACATTCTATATATTTTTTTCTATTCTGTTTCTTGTTTCATTGTTTCTATTTCACTTTTTTAATCGTATTCCTCTGTGCTTCTTACTTGTGTTAATTTTTCAATTTCCTAAGTCTTGAATGGTTGCACTCCTATTATTACTATTTTTGCTATTATTATTACTATTATTCTTTTTCTCTTTGATCTCTTTCTTGTTTATTATATTATACATATTTCTACAAAAATTATTTTCATTTTCTATTTCTCTTTTGCAGATTTTTGTTTCCACGAATCCCTAAAATATTTGATATATCCTTTGTTTTTCAATTTGAGAGATAAATCTTCTCTTTGTACATAAACATAGTAGGCTTTCAAATTGTAGTGCTTTAGACCTGAAGTTTGGTAAATTCATAGTTTAAAATATCTGCATGCAATAATATCATTTTTTGTTGACCTTCTAATCATCTGACAACACTGCCATTCTGTGATGTGTCAACAATCTTCAGTAATTAGTATTTCTTTGTTTAATTGCTCTATGATTTAAAAAAAATTTCCTTCACCCTGATATATATGTTACAATGTTTAAAAAGAAATAAATTCTTGAGTTAACTTCTTTGCTTATTTTAAAAAATAAATTAGAGAAAATGTGTAAATCTAAGAATGAATAATGAATCCAAATTTTGTGCCATCCCATAAATATTAGTCAGATATTTTGTTAAAAGTTCCATTAAAATTTGTCTGCTATTCAGTGTATATTTAAGAAAGTATATATATATATATAATATATATATATATTTAGTTTTCAAATATTTGACTTTTTATTTAAACTTTTCCAATGTTTATTAGATATATGTTTTGCTTTCAAGTCATTTGTATTCTTTTAACTGATCTTAGGTTTTCTTTGTAGAATTTTATTTGGCCATTTTTCAAAGTGATTTCTGAATTATAATTAAATTAATGTTCAACCACTGTTTTATGGTTTAAATGTTTAACAACTTTTCACCAATTCATCACTGTTAATTGTTGTTAAATACTTAATATATGCTTTATTTTCCTTTATGTGATACTGATGAAAGTCGTTTTTTTCTCACAATGAATCTTTACTGCCAATTCCTGAGACACTGGGTTTTAAAAGAGAGAAAAAGTTTAACTGGTTGTGCAAGCATAGGACATCATTTGCCGTAGGTGGCCCACAATGTGCCTCTCCACTTACAAAAAATCTAGTATTTTATAACAACACAATGCTAACAAGTAATTGGGATGGAGTTTGCACATGTTCTTTCATTAATAAATATTAAGGGGCTAAAACAGGATGAGGAGAGGGTTCGGACCTGGGGGGATAATTACAAATTTACAACCATTATCAGAGATCAAAGCATCCTGGACAGGGGGATATCAAAAACAAAGATAAGCTGCAAAGTTTCATATGGATATCTGATATTTTATAACATCGGAGTCTCAACGAATAATTAGGGTGGAGCTGAACACAGGTTCTGTCATTTTTAAGGGGCTTAACAGTGGTGGGGTAGTAAGCCAGAGTCAGTCACAAGGATTTGGGATAAGAGTATACAGAACAATGGTCAGATACAAGTTCTTTCTTATGGATAATAATCAGAGGTGGGTGGAGTGGTCACCATCCCAATAGTAAGTATTCACAAGAGTGAGGTTAAGACTAGAGTAAACATAAATGAAGGGTGGGGTATCTAGCCAGCTTCAGTAATTTCAGATATTAATCTTTTGATATTATGTAATCTAAAAGCATCTACATAATGATTTAATAGTCATAATTATTTGTTAGTTCTTAACCCTCTGTTTCAATGTATCATGCAAAATGCTACCAACATAGGAAGCAATGATTAGTGGCAAATAGACTCCGGTGACATGTTAACTGAACACAGAAGTGTGTTTTAGATTGCTACATATATTCTGTATTTCCAAAGTATCAAAAAGAAATATTTCTGTTCCACATCCAAGAAATGAAATGACGTTTTTCAACGTGAAGAAATTGACTAACATCTTGGCCTGATGACTGAAGAATAGCAGGCATCCAAGAATGGCAACACACAGAGAAAATAGTACATGGTGTTGTGGATCTGGGAATCCCCATGACCAATAGATCTAATGCCAAATTTCGTATCAGAGAAAAAAGATAGGATGCCAGAAATAGAAAAAACAGGGATAATTTCAGCTCAATATTATCTGTGAAGCCCTTCATTATAAACATAGTGATTTCAGTCATGTTTTTCAACTGAATACGGTATGGCTCCAAATATGATGGCAACCCTGACATTTCAACTTCTATTTATAGGTCCTGACTGAAATATCCCAGAAGTTGTGACCACCCAATCATATCCTCCTGTTTGTTTCTTCAAGAGGAAAATGTGATCTAGGAAGTGATGAGGTAAGCAAAAACAAAAAATATGGGCCCAGTTGGATGCACTTTCTTATATCAAATAAATGAAGAAATTATTTCATACACTTTTTGGCTGAATGTATCCTGCAAAATAAATCCCTCAAAATTGCTAATTTATGTAGTTTATTTCCCATCACATGATTTTACTAAATTAAAATGAATAACTTAGTGAAATTATTTAATTTAAAATGTTTCCAGATGACTTAAAAACGGGAAGAGTTAGATTTACATTTCAGCTTGTCTCACAGGGCTTTCATTTCACACCAGATATTTTGGGCTTTTTCCTGGCAATAAACCCATTCCAGTAGTCCTTCAGAAGCAGTAAGGAAAGGGCAGCAAATAGTATATCTTGTGTGCCATCAAAAAGAGAACAATACCTGTTTTCTAGGTTCCTTTCATGAAATACATATCAAAGCTTGTTGTACTGTTATTAAATTTCAAATTTTAACTTTATGACAATAAACTGTATTACTCTATTCATATGCTCACTATCCCTATAATGTTTTTATTTGTATTTTCAAGACATATTCCTGTCAAGGAGGAATCATGACCATTTCATTAATATTTTATATTTGCTTATGCAATCTATAAAATAAGTACAAGTTTACTTTCAACTAATGATAACCAAAAATAGTTTATAGAAGCTATTGCTGAAAGAATTTTGCCACAAGTAAATTTTGATTTCTGCTATTTTTCCATATACAATCAAATTGTTTTTCATTCAGTGGGCTGTGAATAGAGAATAGTACTTGAGAAAAAAAAAAACATAAGGGAGGAATTTCAGCATTGTAACCTTCAGTTTTCCTTCATCCTGCTATAAACCAAAATGTCTGACCATTTTTAATTAATTAGCAGCTATATTTTCTTGGGTTTAAGGAGTGTAGCATTTACCTTGAATTAGACTCTGCTTCATTCAGTGACATAGAATGATTTCTCTCCATGACATGAAATATGCTAAAATTTTGACATATTGAGCATTTCACATATCACATAGAGAATGAGTGAAACTACTTAAAATCACTGGAATGAGAAGAAAACCACATGGCTTGTTTTCTCAGAAAGGCTCATACTGAAGTTAGTGAAAGATTTTTCAATACATAGTGTGAATAGTTTCATAAATTTTGATTTATAGAACCAAAAACTTTCATTTAACCATTTCAGAATTCTGTATTAAAAATACATAATTCAGCTAAATTTTCATATTTATCTAAATTTTTAGAATTTTCCCATGTCTTTTAAAACACATACAAATTTTAATATTTCTAATTTAGTTTAAATAGCTATGAGGATAATAGCAATATAAATATGCATTGATACCTTTTGGTGATAACAAAGATATATTTCTGTTACAAAATTTATTCATTCTCTTTCTCTCTTCCCCCACATTTTCCCTTTTCTCTATCATTCTCTCTCTTTCTTTATCTCCTTCTGTCTCTCTCTCTTTCATCCCTCACTCTGGTCTCCGTTCTACAAGAATGTATTGGATGTTTTCAGAAATATTTCCTGGAGAAGTCAAGGACAAAACAAGAACTAGAAGGAAAGCAGGAAGCACAGTGAGAGGAAATAAAAATATGCAAGCAAATTTTCAAGAATGTTATCAATAAGTAGTCTACTAAAGAAATTCACCACATAATTCATCTTGACAAACATACCACAGAAATTTCAGCAACATAACAGTTTTACACTTCACTAGAATGTTTGAAACAAAGCAATTGTGGAAAATGAAGAGTTTCTAAAACCCTCTATTAAATCTCATTTTAACTTCAATTGAATGTAGAGTTGGAAAAGTAACTTTATCCTTCGAAACCAATTAACTAAGTTTGACAAGGTTGAAATTCAACTTTTTGAACAAGGTTTCATTGTAAAGTGCTTACATATGAGATTCATTAAAATATTTTTCTTATATTAAATTTTTGGCTATATATGAAGGATGTGTACTATTGAAATATAAATTCCAATTAATTTATCTAAAAAAAAATAGAGTTATGAATTGCTTTTTCTTTCATCAAAGCTGTGAGTAATGAATGAGCCCCAAATGAGAATCTAATAATTTTCTCTTTAAGTTGTTCATATTCCATTCATATGGTTCTGAAATATGATTCTATTGAGATTAAACCCAATGAATCACAGCATTCTGTGTAATTCCAAAAAATGCATCTCTGTCACCACATTCTGTTCCTCAACATGTCCTGATATTCTTGACAAAACAATATTCTGGGATCTCTTGGTGTCTCAAATCTTGTTTGGAGATCCAGATGTTGCTTTAAAATGAAGGTATATCTTACAGTAAAAAAGTTCCAGGAAAGAAGTTCTCTACATATTTATAAGGACTTGGAGAAATAATAGACAAAATATATGGGGTTTTGCTTATTTATACAATTTGCTCTTCAAACAGGTATTCCTGTTAACCAGTATTTAATCATTAAAATTTTTGCATCTATGTATGGCTGATTTCACTTTAAGAGGAAATAGAGGATAATATAGACCCTTGATTTAAGAAAACAAAACCAGTGATCAATCTGGAAGACTCAAATTAAAACACTTCCTCAACACATGAACTGAGAAAACTAAGTAGCAGATTTCCATGAAAACAGTTATACAAACACTGAGGTTGTGAGGAAGAAAAGCTTTGAGAGAAGCTACCATGTTATTAACCGGTTACTAGGGGTTAGGAGTTTTGGTACATCATCTTATTTAGTCTACATAGCATCATGCAAATTAAATAATTTACTAGAGTATTCTTCATGAGAAAACTGGTCCACTTTGATATTAATTTGACCAAAGCCACTCAATTGATTACTAGCAGGGCCAGCATTCAAGCCATGATTTCTCAGATGCCACACACTGAATTATTTCCAATCTACCATATTCCAATCCTATTGTGACATGTCAAAGTTCTAGAATTTTATAGTCCAGTAACAATGCAAAATAATGTCCTCACATATTTAAATTATTTTTAAAGCCATCAAAATTTAAATCTACCATGAATTAAAACAAACAAACAAAAAACCTAAAGTGGACTCAAGGTAAATTAACTAACTTGTAAAATACATTTAAAATATATTTATATTCCTCTATGAGAAAAAAAATCTCCAATTGTCATATACACAATGGGCAGTGGTAAGGTAATAACCTCTCCATTTAAAAGTTTAACTAATTTTAAAATATAGTCCTTTATTTCTACTGTTCCTATTCTAAGTATTAACTTCAAACAAGAAAAATAAACAAATTACTCCTTTCTCCTCTATAGGACACTTCCAATTTACCCTTCTATATTCCCTGGAAAGGATGAGGTTCATATTTTAATACAACTCTAGAACACCTGATCTCTAATTTCAACACTTAAATATATACTCTATTTTGAGATACAGGCCCACAGTTTCTAAAATATAGTGGAAGTGATGATAAACCTTTCCTTTTACCTGGGAAATGCATTGTTCACTCAATTAAAGTATGCTATGAAATTATGCTTTCGAATTCTTCTACAAATAGTTCAAGTACTTCTTGTAGTGCATAGGGGATGTCCAAGAAGAAAACAAATTCCCTGCTCGGACAAAAAAGCAATGAAATGATTTTTTTCCCCATAAGACACAAGGTAATGTTTCTGGAACATCAAACTATATGATAAAATAAAAATGAATGCATGAATGCAGTTTGGCCACATCAATAATGAAACTTAGTGGAAATTCATATGTCAGGATTAGCCAAGTAATCTAATCATAGTCCCAGTTTGAAGCTTATTTGTTATTTGCCACTAAGTTGCTCTAATGTGACTTTTTCTTTGAATTTTCTATTATTTTTTTAGAGAGCAAGCTCTATTCTCTTCATGGACCACCTCTACATAGGTTTTCCTCCATAGCAGTTATCACCATTCATACACATATACATGGTTGATTACTGTCCCTCTCACTTAGCAATACAATGTCACTCTTGTTAGATGGGTCTCCTCCCAGTTCCTCAAACTGCATGGCCTGCTAGCTGCACAGTGTTCTCTTTTTGAAACACTTTCCATTCTCGAAAATGTATGACTAACTGTTCCCCATTCTAGTCTTTGATCAAAGGCCAACTTTATACTGAGGCGTCTCCTAACCAAACTATATCCAATAGCTTTGTCATTCTCTTGCCCCCACATCTCCCACCCACTAACCTTCATTAGGATATTTTAAATATTACTTATCATGTTCTAACATGGCATATCACTTATTTCTGCACATCTTAGCTGGAATGTAAAGCCCAAAAAGACAAAGATCTTCTATTGTTTGTTATATTGTGTACATATTATCTGGTACATTGTAGATATGCAATAAATTATTTACTGAATAAATGAATCAAATGAAGTAGCATAATGAACAAAACACATGTAACAATTTCAGTAATCCAGCAGTTAAACACCTTCTGCAAGTTAATTAACTAAGAATAATATATATGATCATATCAAATTTGCAAAAGATTTGCAAATTTCTTTCACAGCATCTATGAGTCATTTATAAAAATTTATTATAATTAATATGTAATTTTTTTTTAATTTTCAAAGTTTAAACTATATGAGCTACATTATCTGACAATAATATATTTCTGAAATAAAATTTAAAATATAAAGAATGCATGATCTATCAATTCAAAAGTTCAAAATAAATAAAATGAAAAATGTGACAAGTTATTCTTTGTTAAATAGAAATTAAAATATTTGACTCTAGAATATTTATATAATAAAAGACAATATGAATAACGATGACATTTCTGCATGGCCTCAGCTGAAAACTGAATTGTGTATATGCAGATGGAGAATCATATCACTGCATGTAAGATAGACTGGTCATCAAATGAATAATGGAAATATTAAATTCCTTTTTTATTAAACTGGAAAAAACAGTAATCTATTATATCTTGGTGCTGGAAAAAAACAATGAATTTAATCTAAAAATTGGGAAAATGCTAAAACTAGCATAACAATGAATAAAACACAAATACAGTTGAATAACAATTATCAAAAAGGAAAAAAAGGAAAGAGCCATTTTTTAAAATAAGCCAAATAGAACAATATTAATACAAATATGAGGAAATATAATGAGGTAGTGTTTCAAGCCATATAGTCATTTAAACCAGAAGATATTGAATATATGTGATCAGATTTTGGATCCTGCCATGATGGTGTAAGTGGTAAAAGAATTTCCATGCTATCATAAATAACTGTAAACCTGAACAAAATGCAGATGAAAAGTGTTGTCAGGCATTGGAAAGAGACATAACCTGAAATAATGGAAATATATGAGAAGGAACTCATATTTAACCTACCTTTCTGGACTGTTACTGACTTAGGAGTTATAGAGTATTAAGAGAGTATAAAGGTCTTGCATAGTGGAGCTTCCACGATTAAAGAATTAAGAACAGAGAAAATAGGTATGGAAAATAGATGCCCAAATATCGATAATAGGTCTCTTCATGGCCTCAGCTGAAGACTGAATTGTATATGTGCAGATGGAGAATCAAAAGGCCAAGAGAGACCGCTATGACTGAGACTAGTACATTCAAACAAGAGCTCATGAAAGGGTAGGAGAAGCTGAATTAATGGCCCAGCCATTATGATGAAGATTTTTGATTAATTCAGTCATGAAGTTAAGGCAAGAAAACAAAACAAAGAACAAAAAATTTTTTTTCAAAATAAGGAGAATACCCTGCAGTAAAAACAGTGCCATAAGACAGGAAAAGAACGAAATGGATCATCCTTAACAAAGAATGATATAAAGCCTGAGAGTTTGAAAACCCATTGCCAGTAATTTATTGTCAGCCAGAAAAAAACACAATACCCCATATCAAAATACAGCACAATACAGGCTCCCAAAAATGAGTCATACACAAAGTACTGTATATTTTAAAAACAACTAAAATAGCACAGCAAAATGTGAACCACATCAAAGAAAAAATTTAATAGAAAAAGATTTTAAAATGAACCCAAATTTTCAATTAACCACCAAGGAATTTGACACAGTTTTGAACATATGCTTAATGACTTAAGGAAGAGATGTTACAATGAGAAAATATATGTGAAATCACAGCAGAAAAAAACTGTAGACTAAAATAAATATGAACGACATAGATATTCTAGAAAAGAAAAGGAAAATATACGATAATGACAAGTTTGCCAGAAGGACTTAACAGCAGATTAGAGATTATTAAAGAGGTAAACAGTATACTTTAAACCAGATTATTAAGTGATTTTTCAACCACGGAGCCAATGGGTAAACCACAAAAACAAGAACAAAACTGTTTACAGAAAAAAGAAGAGAGCCTAAGCAGATTAGAGAACATGAAAAAATTCAGATAAATTTTATAAAATTTGAAGAAAAATATCCACTTACAGATTTAACATCCAAACAAGATAAATCCTATATGCCAACACCTCTCACCTCCAAAACACACACACAGAAGCACATCACAATCAAGCTACAGAAAGTGATATATATAAGAAACAGTTCAAAAATGTAATGATGGGAATGGAAGAATACATAACTTGACTTGATGGGGATTGGAGGGGGAAGTTTTGAGGGTATTGAGAATGGGGATCATATCATTTATGGCTGACTTCCCAAAAGTAACAACAATATTACAAAAGGAAACAGTGGGCAAAACATGGGAAGGCAAAAACAAAAATAATTCTATACCTACTGAAAATATTTGTGATACTCCAGTGTGATATGGAGACTTTTAAGATAAAGGAGAGCTCAGATCATTAGTTGCCAAAAGTCCTGTGGTTTAAGAAAAGCTAATAGAAGTTCTCTATCCAAAAGAAAAGGTATCAGCGGAAAAATTGCATCTACAAAAATAAACGAAGAGTTCAAAGAATGACATATATGTGAATTTTTTAAAAGAATGTGTACATCAAAAATAATAGCATTGCATTTTCAAGGATTGTAAAATGTGGAAGTAAATTATATGGAAACAAAGACTGATATGAAAAGGAGCAGCTGAAATTAGAAATTGTTAAGGTTCCTACATTTTATATGAAGAAGTAAAATAGTTTATTTTTTTTTTAACTAGAAAAGTAATAGTTTATAGAAAAATCATGCAGGAAGTACAGAGATCCCATATATCTCCTTACAAACACAGTTATCTCTATCGATAACACTTTGCATCAGTTGTTGCTTCTATTACAATTTTTCAAACAATATTATTATTAATAAACTATTAATTAACTCTCATCCATGGAATACTTTAAGGCACACTGTGGTGTTGTACAGTTGAATGTTTTTTTTTCAAACAATTTAATCTATAACATATAAAACCTGAGAGTTTGCATTTTAAATATATGCAGATACAGAATTCATTGGTGTTAATATTCACCTTGTGCTAATATCACCACCATCCATTAACAAAACTTCTTTATCAATTTAAAGAGAAATTCTGAGGACACAAAGCATTAATTTCCCACTCATTACACACAACCCTGTCCCTGGTATCTTGTTTCTGACTTTATGAATTTGCATTCATGATTCATAATTATTTCTTATCAGATCATATACTATATGTCCTTTTGGGTCTTGCTTATTTCACTCAATGAGAAGTCATTAAGTTCTACCTAGTATTGCATGTATGATAACTTAATTTATTTTTTCTTTCTTTTAAGTAAATTTTATTTGAACTTCAAATAATAAAATAACAGCCAAATGCAGCTTAAAAAATTAGGAAAATATTATTTTAAAAAATTCTGTCCAGGCACAATTATCTTATTTATCCCTAAAAACAAATCCTATTATTTCTCCAGTGTTCAGCAAGATACATAAATGATCAGAGAATGATTAAATGGTATGATCATGGCCTCCTTATTAATGAAGAAAAATGTGCTTAACCATATTTATGTCTCAAAATTTTATAACCCATACACTTTGTTTTACCTTTATCATTGATATAGTACCTTCTTTACTTTTGCTACAAATATATTGCAATATTAATGTTAATAATAATCTAAGTTGCATTCGTTGTATTTTTCCCATGTATCACCATATTCTTAACATCTTGTAGTAGAACATACTTGTACTTGTATTAATAACCACAATCCTTATCTACCACCAAAATCATGGTTATACAGTCCCTAGATTATCCTGTAGCTATCTTTCAATTAATAATATTCTCCCTAGACCATCGCTTTCAGCCACAGTTACATCTGAAAGTCAACAGAGTTTGTTATATTCATTATAATGTGCTACCACCAACTCTATCTATTACCACATATTTACAATCAACCTTTCTAAACATTCTGCATACATTCAGTATCAGTACCTCCTTCTCAACTTATGTTCTTTCTCCTACTAAACTATACTCAATAGTTTATAAAGAACTTTGATGCACAAATATTTTTATTATTTAAGAAGTCCCATTTATCTATTTGTTTCTTTTTATCTGGGCTTTTGGTGTAAATGCATTGCCTAACACAAGATCCCCCAGAGGTTTCCTTTTGTTTCCTTCTAGGAATTTTATTAGTATTCTACCTTCTAAAGCAAAGATTCTGAAATGGCTTGGCTTAAAACAACAGGAATTTATTGGTCCATAAGATTAAGGCTGACAAAAACAAAAAGGTTAGGCATCAGAAATCCAATACTCTCTCTCTAAATCCTGTGGTGTTCTCAGTCTCACCTTCATTGATGTTTCATCCTTGACTTTTCTGTCATGTGGCAAATATGCATGGAGAAGACATTCTCCTTTGTACCTGGGTCCCAGTGATTTCCAGCAACTTCTGTGACTGTCTATCTTTATCTGAATTTCATTCTCCTTATAAAGGACTATAGCAATCTCTCACATCGCAAATTTATTAAGTACACCATACCTAATCTAAAATAAAATCTTCAAAAGGTCCTATTTAAAATGGAAATGGAATGAAAAATCTGGTGAGGAATTCTGGGAAGATGGAGGATTTGAGAGACTGAGGGATCACTTCTCTTCCAGAAAAGTAGAGGACAGGTGGAGACTGTCTGGAGGGCTGCTTTTTGGCTCAGGAAATGAGGGAATGTGAGAGATCACCCAGAAGAGAGAAGGAAAAGAGAAAAGAGATTCTGTTGGTTGAAATCTCCCATGAGTATAGCTTCTAAAGAGAGACAGAGTGAGGGAGGGTGAGGCTAGATAAGGGAGAAGAGAGCTTCTGAGAAAGTTTGTGAGGCTTAGCCAGCATTAAGGATAGAGTTTCTGCACTGGCCACCCACTGGAGGGGTTACTCTGAATGTAATTTAACCTAGCACCTGGAGTCTGAGCTGAGAGATCTTTCAAGAATATCATCTGCTGCTCAGACCAGAAAAATGAACAGAAAGGGAAAATAATAAATAAATAAATGAAGCAAGCAGGTGTCTTTACTGCCACCTTCTCCAAGGCCCTTGGAAACTGACCTGCATCCCATTACTGTGTCCTAAGGCCTAGTCTCAGCAGTTAAACAGGGTCAAGCATAAATATCTAGAACAATTTGAATCAAGAGTCAAAGAAGAGTGGTAGCACATATCTACTTAACAGTAAATCCCTAGCAAATAGAGAGAAACTGAACATCAGAGTAAACTCAGTATCAGAATCAGATGCATACAGTTTAATAATTTTTGATGATATTTACCATGTCCTGTGTCCATTAATGTAAGGTGATGAAGAGTATTTCCCATGACCATTACATAGCCCATTTGATCTTTTCTGTTCCTTCCTCCCTGTGCCCTGGGGCATATGACTCTTCCCTGTCTTGACTCATGGGATGTCAAGATATTTTTACATGTCCTGGTTATTCTAAT
>JAQZBX010093021.1:0-12203 GCA_029593785.1 Cabassous unicinctus
CCCCCCCTTGCTGCTTGTGCTGCTGTGTCCATTCGCTGCGTGTCTTCTCTGTGTCTGCTTATCTCCCCCTTGCTGTGAGGTCTTGCCGCATCAGCCCACGGCGCCGCGTGAGCCGGCCTGCCCTCACAAGGAGGCGCCGGGAAGCGAACCCGGGGCCTCTCATATGGTAAACGGGTGCTCTATCCATTGCGCCACACCCACTTCCTGCCGTGAGGTTGCTGCATCAGCCCACCACACCGCTCAGGCCGGCGTGCCCTCACAAGGAGGCCTCAGGACGCGAACCCGGGCCTCCCATATGGTAAACGGGGGCTCTATCCACTGAGCCACACCCGCTTCCCCTATTATTAACATTTTAAAATTATTTTGTCTGTTTTTATGTTGCTATTTGGAAAAAACAAAAACTATCCTACCACCACGACCATCTTCCCAGAATTCCTTACAGCAGTCTTAATAGGATGATTACCAAGGTTCCAATTCTATGTACAAGCATGGCAAATTACAAGCGCTGAAAATATGAATTACTTTTGACCTTACAAACCTAATTCTATCAATTTTTCCAAAAGAAATAATGATAATTAGGCAAGTAAAAAATGTGGGCATTAGGCTGTTCTGGGCTGCCTTTTTTTTTTTTTAACTCCCATTTTTAGTATGTGCATTACTTTAGGCACTATCTTATTTGGAGTTGTAAAACCATTCAGTTGTGATAAATTTGAATAATTGACTAATATATGCCAACAACATTTAAAGATGTATACCTTCAAATGTTGGTCCAAAAATTGACTCTCCACCATCTCCTTTGCCAGCATCTATATCTGAGAAATAGCAATAAATAAAAATTAGAATTCAGAGACTAAAAAAGATGCTTTAAATCATGATTCCACCTATAACAATGACTGGAGTAAGTTGCCTAGTTGTGCAACATCTATATCATGAAAATATTATTATAATGGTTTCACTTGTATTTTTTAAGCAACTTTACATTCCTGATCCATTTTTTTCTCATAATAACTCTGTGAGGTAGGTTAAATTATAATACAAAGCCTTTGAAACAATGAAGCATTAAACTGTAATTGCAGGGAGTGAGTGTAGCTCAGTAGTTGAGCGCCTGCTTCCATGTATGAAGTACCAGGTTCAATCCCCGGTACCTCGTAAAAACAATAAACAAAACAAAAAAACCAACCTATAATTGTAGCCAAGATGTAAAGAAAGTGTGTTCATATACATTCTGCTTACTTCACAATATATTTTACAGTCTGTCTTCCTTTTTTGGAAAAATGAAAAGATTAAACTAAAGGGATGAAATAGGACGGGTAAATTCTTTTTTAGAACATGAATACAAAGAGGTGCTCTAAAAAGAATTATGGTTCAAATTTTCATTCCCTGGAATCCTACAGTGATAACTCAATTATGTACCCACTATTTTGGAAATTAAGTTCCTTTATAATGTAATTAAAGTGTTTGTGCTAATTTAAAGGCATATGATACATCAGCAAGCATGTGGAAAAAATTAATTCCGGGCAGGACATGGAGCATTTAAATTACACTATTCATAAGGTTGGTTCAGAAGTTAATTAATAAGCCTTAAGTCTCCAACCCTACTCCGTTTTACACTTTTCCCCACCTGCCTCCTCCACCTCCTCCCTATTCACCCCACAGTCTTCAGCAGCTCTTGCTATAATGGCTGAAAGCAAAATCTGGGAACAGAGAAGTTGAGTCTACTTTGCTCAGCAGGGAGATCTTCCCGGGTGGCTCCTCTCCCCACTAACTTGCCTACATACCAGTCACACTCCCTTGCCCTATCCACCCCCATGCCAACATCCGCCCACATTACTTGTCTCTGTGTCACATCTCCCAGGTGAACACTTTGTACTGGCACCATCTCAGTCACTATTTAATCTTATTTTTTGCGGCCATAACCCACCCTCTTGAATTCAGCCTTGTATATCTGGTATTATTTCTATACCTCTGCCGACAAATTCAGGAATGCAGAATAGTGGTTAAAAGCAGACTTTAAAGTCAGATGACCTCAATTTAAATCTTGACATTAGTTACCCTTTCCAAGGCTATTTCCTTGTTCTTATAAACCAGGGGCTCTTAACAAGGGGTCCGTGAGCTTGAATTGAAAATTCAAAAAAACATTATTCTTGTGGGGACATGTTGGTGCGGCTGTGATATATTTAGTAAGTGATACACAGTATAGTGTGGACTTAGTAAGGGGTCTGTGGTTTTCACCTGACTGGAAAAATTATGCTCAATAGGATGATGATGATGATGATGATGATAAATCATATTAAGTTATATATCAAGGAAGCCTTCTGAAGGCAGTAGGCTTTGCAGAGGCTATCAGGAGAATCCAACCACTCTAACGACTTTATATCTTCTTTAACTCTGCACTTTAGAAATGAATAGAATATACATGTTTCCTGTTTAACTATCTGTTCATTCATTTATTCTTTCTTTCTTTCAACAAATATTCATTAAGCACCCAGTATATGCTAGGCATGGTACTAGAACCTGGGGATAAAACAGTGAATGAAAGAGATAAAAATATAAGTCCTCATGGAGCTTATATAATAGTGAAGAGATAAACAAATTAACTAAGAAATATATAATAGTATATCTAATGATGAAAAGTGTATGAAGAAAAATAAAACAGGGTAAGGGCAATAGGAGAGCAGTGGAGAGGGGGAAGGGCTAGGGAGAAGCGTGTGGAGAGGACAGGAGCAGTTTTAAAAAGGTAGTCAAATAAGTCCTTGCTGAGAAGGTAGCTTCAGTGAAACAGGTAAGGGGGTAAAGCAAAGGGATACGTGAAGGAGTAGCTGGGTGGGGTGGGGGTGGGGGGTTGGTGAGAAGTGTGGCCCAGGCAGCAAAGAAGAGAACAGAAGACCTCAAGGCAGATACATCCTGGGTGTGCTCAAGGAAGAGCGAGGAGGTCAGTGCATCTGGAGCACAGCGAGGGAGAGGGAGATGTCAGAATATACCAAGCCACTGAATCCTCACTACACCCTGTGATAGTGTTATAGTTATCCCCAGTTTATGATTAAGAAACTGATGCAGAGATGCTAAGTGGCTTGTCCGAGGTGGTACAACTTGGATGTATCAGAGTTTGGATTTGACTCTAGTAATTAGCTTTTTTCCAAACTGTCTTTTACATTGCTGCCTCACTATTTGAAAACATGACCCAAGATCTGTACACTTTACTATTTTCAAATTTTACCTCAATAAAGTAAGTAAACATAGAAATGGCCTACTTTTCCTAAATCTTGCTCTAGGGGAATCGAACAAAAGCAAACAAAAAACAAAACAAAAATCCAAA
This sequence comes from Cabassous unicinctus, assembly GCA_029593785.1. Lineage (NCBI taxonomy): Eukaryota > Metazoa > Chordata > Mammalia > Cingulata > Chlamyphoridae > Cabassous > Cabassous unicinctus. The sequence continues at coordinate 3,317 of JAQZBX010093021.1, forward strand.
CCACACGGAATATGAGAGCTTAGCACAGTAGAGTCAACACTGAACTAAGTCGCAGATCTCCATGAGGACTGTTTCATAATAACAAGAAATTAAAAACAATCAAAATTTTCACTAATGCAGAATTAAATAAATTGGTGTAGCAACATGATGGGAAAACTAGACAGGCTTTAAACATTTTGTATATTTATGTTTATTGACATGGGAAGATAAAAACTATTAAGAGGGAAAACAACAAAGTTAGATGGTCCTATTTGTGATATCTCAGATTGGAGAAACGGAAGGAAAAATCACTGCTTTACTCAGGATATGCAAATGCTCAGAATAAATCTATATTTTCTGCCTCATCAGCCTCAGAATGTTCTAAGCTATAGAAAAATAATTAAACATTATTAATTTAAGCCTCTGCATGTTTCATCAGGTTCAAGTACATCCTCTACACTGAGCCAATTATTTTTAAATTGCTGCCTGATTGCTCCCTGTGGAATATCTCCCAACGGCCTCCAAAATTTAAGTTTTGCTGTCATAAGGCACCTAGTCTGTGTAAAGCCAAAGGATTGATCCAAAAAGCAAAAATGGAAACCAAAATCCTTTAGATCTTATTTTTCATTTGTAAAATGGTGGCTAGCCATAAACTTCCTTGGTGAGAAATAGTTTTCCATTTATTCAATTTTTCAAAATCCCACCCTTGGCATGTTTCTTAAAGCAGTGTATTTTCTAGGCACTCTTAAGTGAGCATTTAAAATTAAGTTTTGATTAAAAATGTTATGCTACCTTCCTGTATCACTTTTTATTTTTGGAATGTTCCTGGTAGCACTTTGATTTATTTTAATACGGATACCTAAATTCATCATTTGGCCATATGAAACATCCTTTAAATATATTAATTCTAATTCTATATGTATTTCACAAAGATGAATAAACACAATTGTGGACTTTTTGATTTGATGTTGCAATTGCATTGTATATAAGATTTTGAACTCACCTCCACCTTGTATCCAACCATTCTGTACTATTCGGTGAAAAATTGAACCTTTGTAATGTAGCCTTATGCCACTTGCAGAAAACCCTGCTTTTCCTGTGCACAAGACCTGAAAATTTTTACACGTTTTGGGACATGCATCACAGTAGAGCTATAAAATAAAGAAAAAAAGGTTTCCAAGGTTAAATATTTAACATTTTGACAGTTACAGATTTTCTCCCAACTTATTAAAAAACAAAAACAACAACAGAAACCTCTTACCTCAAAAATCAGTCTTCCAATTGGATGTAAATCAATACAAATGTCCAAGAACACAAAATCATGCTGTTAAAATTAGGGAGCAAAAAAGATACTGCAGGTTAAAAGTGTGCAAATAGCCAAAAAGTCAACAGATAAAATATTTTCAGTGAAAAGATTCCCGTGGTATTAATAGTGAATAATTTAACAGCAAAACTAAAATGAATGACTTAAAGACGTTTCTGTCATTTTATTACAGCAAGTCTTCAGAGCCTAAGTAACACACTTTTAAAACCCTTCAGTAGTGATGCTTTAAATAACATTAACTTATCACCTAAGGTGTAGAACACATGGCCTACATATCCTCTACTTCTCTCTCTTTTTCCTGAGCAGTTCTGGGCAAAGATTCAATGTGAGTGCCATGGTTTTGGGTACCATGTGCCCTGGATTTTCAGAGACAGCACAGAATAGCTAGCCAGAGCCAGACCACATTCTTTCTGAATGGGAAAATTATGCCACTATATCCACAGGAGGTGCAGCCCCGGGGGCTAGGAGGAGGAACATGCTCTGCTTTTGAGTATGCTCAATGATATCCTCCTGTTCACAGATGCCCCCACCCTTGTTTTCAGGTGATACCCTTTCTGTAGAGACAGCAAACATTTGTGAGATGTTCTCTAATACTATAAAGAGGTATCCAAAACAAAAACACTAGTCTTCATCATAGTAGCATTTAGAGGGTAGGACACATCGAATAGTCTATTTCAAATCTCAGGTACCATTCTCACACACACAAATGCCACCTTAGTTAACAAGGTGCGTAACTTGTCCTGCCCTATTTCTTAAGACTCTAGGAAACAAAGGAAATTACTTTTGAATGTATCACTATCATTATTTCATGTCACTCTAATCTATTTTTATTAAATTAAAAGACTGAAATAATATTCTGCTATCTGGCACCCAGGAAGGAAGTATTACATCCATACTATTTATAATTATTTTGTTTGCATCTCTCAGTTTCTGTATTACAAGTTCCTAATTTTGAAAGAATAGTACAACTAAAGAATGGAAAGCATAAATAAATATAGTAAACTACACAGGGCTTGGAAGGAAAAAATAGGATTAAAAAAACAGAAATATAGAATATATTGGAAATCATGGTTAACTTATTAAATGAGTAAGGCCATTTGGTCATCATTAAACTTCCCTGTGCATCAATACATTATTTTTATGGGGTTGTCAAGAGAAGGTAATTCTGAAAACTCAATGAAAAGAGATCAAATGAATGCAATACAAGGTGATGTTCCAGTTGTCTACAGCCAAACACGCAAGCATAATTGTCTAGCTTATCGCTCCAACCTACAGGTAAACAAGATGGCCTCTTCCTTAGCAGAGGAGTCCACCCTCTGCATGAAAATCTAGGGACTTTCTCTGGGTCCCAGGACTTCTATCCTCACTGCCACCAATTTATTCATTTTCTTTAGCCCAGGCTTTTAGGGCAGCTTTCCTGTATGACTGCCTGCACCAGTCTCTCCCCACTCCAGCCTGCTTCTGCACAGCCCCGAAAATTATTTCCAAAAGAATCTGCTGGCTCAGTTTCCTCCTGGATAAAATCTAACTCCTTGGTTCAGAACGGACAGTCACTCATAATCTGACTTCAACCTTTCTGCAGTGGATCTCTGTTGTTTGGGATTTTTTTTTTCTACTTAACATCTGAATACCCTTCCTATGTGGGGAATTCCCCACAGCCCTCCTCCACAGCACCCCATACAACCAAAAGGGGCCAGATTCTCCCTGTCTATACCCTGTGGCAGCAGTGTGGGGAGATAAGCAGGGCTCCACCCTTCCCATGCTCTTGGGTCTCCAGGGAGTGACCCAAAGGCACCAGGAGAGTTGAGAAGTTATTAAGGTGAAGGAAGCTGTGGGAACCCAGGACTCTGCAGCAGGGCCTGCTGCAGCCTCCAGGAAGCACTCCTGTGAAGTGGCTCTTGCCATGACTTCCTGCTGCCAGGCCTCCCTGAGTTCCCACCTGTTTCCCAAAGCCGGTTCTCCGCTTCCCTGTCAACTATGAGGTAGCCAATATCTTTTCAATACATACCTTTTCTCCTTCAGTTAATCACAGTAGCTTGGCGTTGTCGGCACCAAAAATCTTGAATGACACTTTCCCAGCCACATTTCCCACCAATATTGGCCTCCCTTAAGTCCCCAGCCTTGCCAGACCCTCTTCCTTTGGGAGATCACTGCAATGGAACCTCAAATTCCTCCCGTACCCCCGAGTTTCAAGCATTTTCAAAGTGTAGTGCTTATTCACCCAGATATTCACTGAGCACCTAATATGTTTCAGGTTGTGTTTGAGGCAGGGGTTAAACAAGGATGAGCAAAACAAGGTCTCGTCCTTTGCACAGCTCAGACCCTACAACTGGGTCGTCCTGTGGGCACAGGCCACCAAGGGCATGGAATGATTTTCAGCATATGGTAGTTGTTGCTACAACGAGGTTTCTAAGCAAAATTACAAAGTACTTTTACCTCTGTTGCTGACCCAACTTGACGTCTATCTCTCGTCCCCCCCGGACCTCAGGCTTCATGACTGTCCTCTGCCAGTAGAAACCTCCCCACTGCCACACCCTGTCTAGGCCTGCTCTTTCCAAGTATGTGTCATGCTTATGCTTTAAAATGGCACCTTCCTTCTCAATAAAAATTTCCATTCTCTTAGTGCAACAACTCCCGTGTAGGTGTCAGAAAGTATTAATGAAATTATTTCATACTAAAGGTGAAAGCATGATAGGCTCAATTTTCTCTGGGTGGGGGTCTTTAGTTGTAAAATGGGCGATAATAAATGAATATAAATCTCTGATGGGAAGGGGAAATCTTTGAACAGGGATGTTCTCCCTGTGCAACCTTCCCGCTATGTGAGATATGCTTGCTTTACACCCTACCAGGTCCCACTCTGCCACAGTACAATCCTTTGCAACTAGATTATAAGGTCACTGAGGGCTTAAAACCTAGTCTTCTACCCATTTATATCCCCTTTGATAGGATATCAATTATTAATGTTCATTCAATAGAAATGATCAAGGATCCCAATACTTTTCTTTAAAAAATCAGTGTAACTTGCCTTGGTGTCTCTTAAGAATTTACTGGAATAATCTACAGTAAGAGCTTCATAAAGTGCAGGGGGCTTAAAATCAATTATATCCCACATCTTGTTGGCCCATCTCTGCAGGTCAAATGCATCACCCAGGAGATGATCATTAATAAAACACATCACATAGGAAGAATATTCCCAGGTTTCACCCTTGAGTTCCTATAAAGGAAAAGGATAAAAAAAAAAGAAAAGAAAAGAAATGTGTAATGAAAGAAAGAAAAAAAACAAAACGTGATAAACCCATAAGCCAGAGCTTGGAATCAACTCTAGGATTTAACTTGTCTTTATGCATAAAATGTTTATATATATCGTTAGATAGATATAAATACATAGATATAGATATATTTGCCATCTTTTAGAATTTTGTTCTAAAAAATAATAGAAGAATACTTTCAAAACTCACATCACTAAAACCAAAGAATGGTCTAAAAAGTGGTATTAAAAATGTTATAATCTGGGAGCAGGTGCATCTCAGTGCTTGAGCACCTGCTTCCCATGTACAAGGTCCCGGATTCAATCCCCGGTACCTCCTAAAAAAAAAAAAGTTATAATAATCAAAGATGAATGATTGCTATGCACAGTGAGTAACAAAACTCATTGTGCATAGCATACTTGTTATATTAACTTGCAAACAAAATGAGGTCTCTGGCTTCATTTCTGAAACACATTTTGCTGTGTGCATACTCAGAAAGGTTATGGATTCTGGGTAAGACACGGTTTTTAATGCAAAGGATCAAGAGAATGGTTTCCTGATGGAAGGGCATCAGGGTGAGGAAACCTTCCTGAGGACAAGCAGGAATTTCCAGGGCACAGGCAGGGGCAGTGAGAAAGAGAACTCACCTTTGTCAACACTTTAAGTGCTAAGCTCCTCAAATGAAGCGTGTTTCATCCAGTCTACATTTTGCAGAAGCATAAGGCCAGCCCCAACCTAACTAACTGAGTCATGGAGACCTCAAACATGCTAAGTGGCACTACACAGAATATGGGACACAATGATTACATTCAACAAGGACAAAAACTTGGCCTGAAAAGGAAGAAAAGGGTAAGGTGATGAGTATCCAGAGAATGAGGGTGGGAAAGAGAAGGAAGAAAGGAAAAGTATTAAATAAGAGATGGATAAAAGCAGCAATCATTTACTAGAAAGCCTCACTGAAAGGAGAGAGGACGAGAACACAAAACATATTAAAGTCAGTAACCCAGGCTAAAAAGGGAGGGGAACTGGAGAATGGAATCCATGCCAGTCTTCACAGTGGGAATATGTAGGGCAGCTGGCACAAACCACAAAGCAAGGGCATGAGATCACGGCTCTCTTGCAGGCAGAGGGCAGAGGTATGCAGTATAATAAGTTTGATAATAAGAATTAAGTTGGAATTAGTTAAGATAAAAGTACCTGGGCAGAACTTCTTAGGAGTAATGCTTCTATAACTTGTTGAGCTGCCTTTTTCTGTTATTTTTTAAATTTGAAATAAAGTTATTTAAAAAAATTTTTTTAAAGAATTAAGTGAAAACATCTGAGTGGTATATAATCAATTAGAATTTAGAGATAAAATATGGTTATATTATACAAGTATGGACTCTGGAGCAACACTAGCTGTGTTCAAATCCTGACTCCACAACTTCCCAACCTTGAACCGGTTATTTTCAACTGTCTCAGTTTTCTCACCAGTAAAATGAGGATATAAGAGAACCTAAAAATTAACAGGGTTGTTAGGGTAACCAACTGTCCCCAGTTTTCCCAGGGTTGTCCCAGTTTTAGCCCTGGAATTCTTGCAACCTGTAAAACTCCCAGTCCCAGGCCAACTGGGACAACTGGTCACCCTAGTTGTTGTAAGGATTAAAGTTAAAATATATAAGTGATTAGACTAGTGCCTGGCACATAATAAGCACCAAATAAGTGTTTGTTCTTATTCCATTTGTATTCCAATGGAAATGCATTACGGCCATGAAAATGGGATGAGACTTAACAAATGGTATTCTAAACTTAGTCTCTTGCACCATTCATGTGACTGAGCAGAGAGTGAAAAGTTCTCATAAAGTATCATTATCTACATAAAAGTGAATCACAGGATCACATGACGTCCTTGTGCAAATGGGCAGAGAGCAACGGAAATGGCTCAGGTCAGGGGAAATGGGATTTCATCAGTCACCGGGGAGATACAATGATGCAGAGAAACCAGAACTGGAACTCTCTACAAGACTAGGTCAGGGGTGGTTAGCAAGAGGCAGATCCCATGCCACCTTCACCCCAAAGCAACAAACAATGCTGAGCCAGGGTACCACCTTGGAATCCTTCTTATCATGTGCTGTAGACAGCACTACTGACTGATGGGGTTAGTACACAAGAGGAAAACTACCTGCCATCCCTGAACTAAGCTCAGCTAGCTCTAGGGTCTGGGGTTCTCCAAGGGTATCATTAGGAGGAATATAGAGAAGGAAGCTTCAACCAGGATAGGGCTGCCCTGAGGGAACTTGGTACCAGTCCTCAGAGCACCCCTAGGCAACAGCCCCATGCAAGTCCCCCCGCTGTACCAGTGCTACACACCACCGACACCTTCCAGGTAACGGCCAGGAAGACTGTCAGGCCTCAGTTACCTGGGTGCAGGGTGGCACAGAAAGTGTGAGTGAGCAATGTGTAGGGAAAGAGGTAAATAGCAGCTTTGAAAGTCTAACACTTACCTTTATCACATGCCTTCCAGAAGAAAACCATGTACTTTAAAAAAAAATTCAGCCTGGTAAAATGACTGAAAAAACTTAGGAAAAGTCTATCATTTAGAGAAATAAAATCTAGTTGTGCTAAAATGACCACTTCAGCTTTTCCATATCAAAGCAAAACTTTGACAATATTCCCCAGGCCCCAAATACCCTTTACCCTTTTTTTGTCCTGTAGATATTGATCCCATGCAAATTCTTGAAGAGGAACTAGTACAGGATCTTCAAATTTGGATGGGTGTGTATTCTTCAGACTCTAGGTTTCAAAACAAAATAACTGTTTTAGAGTAAGTTCTCTTTTAAAGTAGAAACCATTTCCCCCGGTTTTTGTGGAACTTACAGGAAGTTTTACACAATGCACATATGGACAGGACACAGTCTGACTTAGATGCCCTTGCCTGTTCCCAGAGCTCCCACACTGGGGCTCTGGCTTATTTGTCTCCCTCCTCCAGAGTATAAGCTCTTTGAGGGCAAGAACTATGTTTGAGTTTTCCCATAGCCCCACTTAGCACAACCTGTATGGATGATACATAGTAGACCATCAAAATGCAGCAAATGAATAAACAAATGCATTCGACAGGTTTATGATCTGTCATATCCTTTTAGGACCAGTTTTCCCTAAATTAAACTCTTGCTAAACTTCAGTGGATCTACAGATAAAACACTTCTAACTAAACTAAATAAATGCTATTGCTTTATTTCACTCATGTACTGAAAAGGACCAAAAGGATAAGGTCATACCCCTTTGGAAAAAGAAAAGTAAATACTAAATATTTTTAGGCTTAGATATTGAGTATGTTTGGGGTTAACATATCTTGTTTTGTCTGTATGAATCAGAGAAAATTCTTACTGGTTAGCAATTCCTGCTCCCCCAAAAAAGTTTTGATTCCTCCTGATATCTATTCACCTTTGCCCCACCCTAATGCAAGAGAAGGCAGTTGGGACAATAACAAATCAGGCCTCACTTTCTGGGTGGGTATTAGGAGTAGGTAGGCCAACAGGGAAAGTGACATCCGGCTTATCTTTGGTAAGTCGCTGCAGTAAGCACCTTCTCTGCTAAGGCGCTAAGGACGGTGCTTGGGGGCCCTGTCCCAGTCCAAAGAGGGGGTGAGCATTCCAAGGGGGAGATGCCAGGATGTAAGTGTATCCTGCCCTGGGACCAGGCATAGGAGAAGAGGGCAACAGCAATTGGGCCATTTCCTTCTTAGACCACTGTACCCAACAAGCAAGTGACATATCCTTTTTCTCAATTTCAGTGTCTGTGCTCAGTCTAAGGCAATTGTGCAGATGACTGCTGTTTCAAATAGAGGAATCTGGAATCACTAATAAGCCCAACAGTTTTCAAATTAAGCATATCACAATGTCTTTGTAATTTAGTATTTGTTCTAGAATCCAAACTAAAATATACATAATGCTTAGTCTTTTCAAACCTAAATCTTTGTCAATGACTTAGGCATAGGGATTGCTCACAAATTATCACATTGGGAATATATTTAAGGGTCCTTTATTAAGAGAAAATTAACTGAATTTACACTGATACTTTCATATTCAAACAGCACTCTAGTAGGCAAAAGCTTAAGAAATGAAAAATTAACATCATTAATACAATTATTATTATATAGAACGTACTGTCCTTTAGAGCAGGGGTTAGCAAATTATGGCCAGTGGGCTAATCTGGCCCACTGCCTGTTTTTGTAAGACCTGGGAGAAGAACAGTGTTTACATTTTTAAAAGGTTTAAGGAAATCTAAAGGATTGTACTTCGTGTCATGTGAAAATTATATTTAAGTCAAATTTCAGTGTCCACAATAAAGTTGTATC
>JAQZBX010093022.1:0-12202 GCA_029593785.1 Cabassous unicinctus
TGCCCTGTGGTGAAACAAGATGGCAGCCAGTCTCTGCTGAGGTCCCTGCCTCCCCTCCAGGCTCATCAGCCTTGAGCTGCTCTTTGAGCCCAGCCTCTTGGGGGCTTCATACTTCATCTTCAGCTGATAGTGATCCTCAAATCCTCTCTCTCATGGCCAGGTGAGAATGGCAGAGCTCCTCTTTTCTGTATGTCCTCTTTGTCTCTGTGTCTCCATTTATATAAGACCCTGCAAGAGGGCAGAGACCCAAGCTGAGTCATGCCTCACTGATGTAGTCCAATCAAAAGCAATCTAATGAAGCAATCTAAAGTGAATCTAATGCCATCAAAGAGTACTAGACCCACAGGAATAGATTAGTTTAAGAACATAATCTTTTGGGATTCAAAAAAGAACTTCAAACTGTCATGGGTGCATTATGTATTTTGTTGTTCAAATTTTTCCTGCTTTGGCCATTGTGAGCTTTTTAAGGTTGGCTTCTGTGTCCTTTTGACATGTCCTTATCTTTTTGGTTTTTTGAGCACTTCCTTGCTTTCTGGTCTCATAAGATGCTCCAGGCTTATATTATATTTTCCTTGCCCTAGCTCTAGAATTAGCCTTTTCCCCTAGGAACGCTGGTTCCTTTTATTGGAGAATGATATTTAGAAACAAGATCTGGGTGCTAGGTGTGCTTGTTATACTGGTGACCTTGTAGTTTTAAAAGTCAATGTATACATCTTAGTGTAGATGATGACAGTGGCATTTTGATACTCATTTTTAATTTCTAATAAGGAATTAATTAAGTTTTCTTAAGGAATGTTGAGACTACTCTATCAGATGTGATCTGTATTTCTCTCTATATAAAGTTAAAATTTATTTGTATTAAAATAATACTCCGCATAGTCTAAAGGGTCAAATAGGAGAGAATTCTGAGGGTGGGGGTGGGGGTATGGCAGTGGCATAGGTTTTGATACCCCTCATATAATTAGAACAGAACAACTAGTATGGTAAAACAAAAACTAGTGGATAACATCTACAACAAATATAGGAAGAAAGATGTCTCCATGAATCTCAAAGTAGGTGTAGGTGGGAACAAACGATGAACAGTTTCAGGAACTCTTTGCTATCAGAAAGTATGAGGGAGGACGCCCCAGGAAGGCAAAGGGACATGTGACCACTCCCCCTAAATCCCAACACTGCCTTCAGATACACACTGAGGGCTCATTGGGCCATTCTGAGAATAGTAACAGACACTGGTGTGGAGGTGGGAGTATCCTGATGTCCCCTGTAAGTGGATGGGTACAAGGAGACCATGGGAAGGCATAAGTGTATTGGAGCCATTGGCTGGTCTTTCTCCTGTGATTTCTCTAAAATGAGAAATTGAAGTATCCTCTCAGGACAAAGTTCTGCACTGAATAGAAAATGCTGGAGTGAAATACTGTACAGGGCAGGTTCAATAAAGTCAAAGGAAAGAGCAGGTCCAGAACTAAATGTTGGTGGGAAACAGATGAGGAAAATCTCATAGAGTGTGTGAGATTGTCTCTTAATTTTTTCCCCTTCATGAAAATAGGAGGGAACTGTGGTAGTTTGAGGCTTTTGTGGACCCCAGAAAATCATGTCCTTAGAGCTAATCCATTCCTGTGGGTGTGAACCTGTTGTAGGTAGGACCTTTTGATTAGATTACTTCAGTAGGACATGACCCAGTGTGGGTCTTAGTCCTGTTACTGGAGTCCTTTATAAATGTGATACGGGCAGAGACAGAGAGAAACCTGCGGAAGCACAGAGAAAAAGCCACAGGAGCAGAGAGAGAAAGCCACGAAAGCAAGGAGCTGAAATCAACAGAACCCGGGAGAGAGGAAGCCAGAAGCTGAAGCAACAAAAACTGAAAGAGAAGGGAGAGACCAGCAGATGCCACCGTGTGTCGGTCTTTTGGGAGAAGGCATCACTAGATGATGCCTTGATCTGGACATTTTTCTCAGCCTCTAAACTGAAAGCTTACAACTAATAAATCCCCATTGTAAAAGCCACCCCATATATTACATTTTGGCAGCCTAGCAGACTGAAACAGGGACTCTAACCATGCAGCTAGGAAGAAGAGCTACCTGGCCATACTCTTCTCTTCTAAAACTACATAAAAAAGTTCATTTTACCTGAAAATAAGCAATAGAAAAAGACTGGTTGAATCCTATGCAAAACTGTGAGAAAAAAGAGAATAAGGAGCAGAATAACATTTCTATAGACAATGAAAGCATGCCCGAAAGAAATACAATTATCTTTCTGCAGATTTATGATAATATATCTGAGAGAGCCAAAAGAATAAAAGGAAATACTATAAACAATAAGAGAATTTAGTTAAATGGCAGGTTATAAATTTAACATAAAAAACTGGTGACTTTTATATGAAAACTGGCAAATAAAGCAAATGACCAAGCATTTATTTTTTGCTATTCCTGTATGAAATTTACCTCAACTTACCCAGTTGTTGATGAGGGTGAATTTCTCTTTTAAATGAATTCCCACTAATGAATCAAGAAAGAATAATTGATTTAGGTATTACCATTTCACAACCCCTGGCAATGCATCCAGGCAATGATTGTCAATAGCTGCTAACATCACCAAAAGAGAGAGAGACAGACATTATTATGTCCTGAGGGAAGTATTCAGAAACCACCTATGAAGTAGTGTTGCCAACAGAATTAAATTGGAAACCAAGCAAGCCTCTAGATATATCTACTGATTGGCAGGATACAAAGGAACACATTAAGAGAGGATTTTCTCTGTTACAGCACCCATCCCCACTTATGTTTCCCCTACTCCTATCTTTTTGGCTTAAATTAGTATTTATAATCTTATGATGATGTAGATACTTTTCATAGGCAAGCCACAATGGTGTACTAAGACTAAATTTTCTTCCTTGCCCTACTTTTTTTATTTTCCTAGTTGTTATTGCTTCCTTCTTTTAGTTATCTCTAAGTAACATAATTTTAACCACAAATTCAGGCCCCAAAGTGTTTGACCAAACTATAAAACTGTCAACAAATCAGAATCAGATCAGGGGCTGAGGGCCTCACTGTTCTCTATGCAGACTGTTTTTTTCTGACTTGTTTTCTTTCAGTATGACTCTTCACCCTGACTGCAGCTGTGCTTGGTTCTCGCCAGTTCTGAGTCTCTCTGGTTTACCTCTTCAGAGAATAAACCTCTACTGGGATTGGGAGGGGCAAACACCTGGCTGGTGGAATCTGTGGGAAAAGACCTGAATTGCTCCCTTGTTCTTTAAATACACTCCAACGAATTCTTTTGTTTTTAGCCCAGCCCTGAACTTCAGCCTCCAATTCTTGAATATTTCTGGGATTCTGAAGCGTGACTTGGCTAACTTCTTATTGGCTTACCCAATTGTTCATTTAGGTTTCTAGTGTTTTTCATTTGGCCTAGTCAGTGACCTCTTACTGTTTGTCTCCCTTTTGCAAATTTTTATTTGTCTCTTGTCTGGAATCTTCTCCTCAGTCATTCTGTTTGCTTTTGTGAGTTATTGACTATCATTTTAATATGGATTGATGAGGGGGAGAAATAAATACATTTGTTCAAGCTGCCATATTTAACTGGAAATCTCCTATATCTGTTCTATTCTATTATTATCTTCCTTTAGATCCTCTTTCCTGAGTTTTGTATTGGGTTTACCCTTTCTTGGCCCACCCCAGGGTGTCTTTCTTACACATCAGGCACTTATGTTACTTCATGTGGAAACTGCTTTGCTTTCTTTTCATTTTAGGAGTTTTTGCTTCTCTTTAATATACCGTGGAAAACGTTTTTGCTCTTTCCTTATCACTGAAAATGGTTTCTTTTTTAGCACAATGCTACAATATTCTGTTTTATTCTGAATACTTTCTGCCTGCTGTCTTTTTGTTCTCTCCCCTGTTGTGATGGAAGGGGGTATTTTATTATACTCCTTTTTTTGTGGAGACCCTAATTTCCGATTGGATTCCCCATTGGGCAGACAGTGGAGGAGGTGACACTTCTTGTGCAACACCATTTAACACCTCCTGCAAAAGGGTACGGGTTTGATCATTTCATACCCACTGGCATGGAAGCTTTATGAACACAGGTTTTGCTATTCTTAAAGATACTTAAAGGATGTGACAATTGCTGATAAACATCAGAAGATTCCTTCTACCTAATGGCCACCAAGATTGATGTCATATCTTTATTTTATTGTTATTTCTTTCTAAGTATTTTAGTAGTTGTCTTGAATAGGCTCCAAGAATGACTGAGGAAGGAAAAAGTGATAGAAATGGGGCATGGCAGCCCCTATTTTAATGAGGAAAGCCGGTTAGCCATTTTTGTTCCTTGGAAATACTGTGCTAGAAAGTATTATGAAACACCATGTCTCCCAATTGTATATATACTTATAGGCTTTTCCCCTTCCGGCTTTGTATATGTTATGAGCCAGGACTGAATTCTAGGTACATTTAGTGCCTTGGCTTCAATGACCATCATGCTGGACTGTACATTCTGGTGTTTTCCAGATAGTATTCAGGTAGAATGTAAAGAATGTGGTTTTATTTAAATTGGCATATTTCAAGGGTTTTTGATAGATGGTGTTTGTTTCAGGCATTTTTCTGAGTGTCTGCTCTTCCTGGGTAGTATTTAATACTGTCACTAACAGGAAAAACCTTCCCCCAACCCAGCTGTGCTCTTTAACAGCTGGAACTATTAGGAGTGCTGAAGGAGACTGTCTATCTTGTTGGCTAAATTTAGAGGGGATTTCATTGAGATATACTGCCATAAGGTGAGCTTAAAGAGAACATACTTTCAGAAGTCCATATTTAGGCTAAGGTTCTCTACACTTTTCACAGAATCCTCCAAATTTACCTCTTTCCATCACTATAAAAGCCTAAAATCCCATGATAGGCAGGCCTAATGGATAGAGAAGGGAGGATGGAGCCAACTTGCAAATAAAAGTTCTGCTCCACTTCTTAGATGGTCATTCTCGAGGTCTCATCTTGACTCTGACTCTGTCTTATGGGGACTGGAAAATTCCCAGATGGAACCAACTCTATTGTCAAGTTGTTACCAAGTGTGGTGCTTGGGCCCTTCCCACTGTTTAGGTCTAGGTTTGTTTTGTAACCAAGTTATCAATCTGTGGATTGTTTCTGTGTGGCTGTGTTTAATAGGGCTAGAACTGCAGGATGATAAAGCCTCTTCTGCAGATGAGTGGCAGAAGAAAAAGAAGAAAAGAAGAAGGCAGATTTGACTTCAATTCCTTGTTTGTTTAAGGGGGTCATGCAGTTCTGATTAAATCTTCCTCCCTTCACCATCTCCCTTAATCTTACAGTGATAATACAATCACGTAGGGTAGTGATTCTTCATTGTGGTTTTCCTGCCATTCAGGTGATCATTAACAGTCTTAAGCAAGGGGTCATTTTTAAAGAATGCTTTAAAACAAATGCACTGACTTAAAATCATATACAATATGGCAGAATATTGGAGTGGGTTGTAAGAGAATTGAGATTTACATAAATCCTTAAGGAAAAAATGCTTAAGTATATTCTAAAATTATGCCTAACTCATAATTTGTGAAATGTGTAATTGCTCATTTTCTTATTTTATTTTCCAGCAGGTAAATGTTATAAATAAAGAAAATGCAGTCATACATTTTAAATAATTTAAAAATTATTTTAGTATTACATTAGATGATTTCAAAACATTTTTTTCTCTTTTTAATTGAGATATAATTTATGTACCATAAAATTTACCCTTTCGAAGTGTATAATCCAGTGGTTTTTAGTATATTCATGAAGTTGTGCAGTCATTACCAGTATCTAATTCCAGAACATTTGCATCACCCCAAAAAGAAATTCTCTACTCATTAGTAGCCATTTCCTATTTCTCTTATCCCCAGTCCCTGGCAACCACTAATTTACCTTCTGTCTCTGTGGATTTGCCTACTCTGGACATTTCGTATAAGTGGAATCTTACACTATTTGGCCTTTTGTGTCTTGCTTCTTTTGCTTAGCATAATCTTTTTATCACATTGTAGCATGTTTCAGTAGTGCATTCCTTTTTATGGCTAAATAATATTCTATTATATGGATATACCACATTTTGTTTATCTCTTCTTCAGTTGATGGACTTTTGAGTTGTTTCCATTTTGTTGTCCATTTTTAAATAATATTGCTAGGAACATTCATGTATGCTTTTTTTTTCATGAACATATGGTTTGACTTCTTTTGGGTATATAACCAGGAGTTGAATTGCTGGCTCATGTGGCAATTCTCTGTTAAACATTTTGAGGAACTGTTTTCCAAAGCAGCTGCACCATTTTACATCCCCACCAGCAATGTATGAGGGTTAAAATCAATTTTAAATGAATTCAGTATGAAACTAAATACGGACATTCTTATGGTCATAACATGGTATCATTGCAATGAGCAATGAGGTATATCTGAACAGTTTATAAAATGTCATTCGAAAACCAATCTGTGCTTCTGGAAGTGGGGGTTTCAATAGATGACAGTCTTAAGCAGAATTAATAGTTCCTCTATTTCAGTGGAAGTTAGGTTTAAATGGGAAAATACCTTCAATGTAGCTGTGATAAAGAAAATAGCTCTTGATCCTCATCAACTTGGTTTGAATTCTAGTTCTGCCACTAGCTATAGGTTAGCTTTTTTCTGCAGTCTTTAAATTCTCCATCTTGAATTGGGGATGCTAATAGAGCCAACATCATGGTGATGTTATAGGGATGAAATTAGATAACATATATGTAGTGCTTAGTCACAGCCTGACATGTAGTAAACCCTTGATATCAGCTGGTTAGTGGTGTTACTACTCCTACACACAGACATCCCTCCTTCACGGCAGAGTGGCAGACACCATTCAGCTGGGAGATTATCTGCGCTTTTTCATTATCCATGCCAATGCTCCCCTCCACTGGTCCAGACAATTGATGATTCTCTGTGCTTTTATTCTGTTTAAAAAGAAAAAAGTATTAACATTATCTCATTAAATTGTACATCTCTGTGCAGTTATTGTCTGTAAGTAATTGCTGATTAGCCTTCTGAATTGCCAGTTCTCTAAAGTGCTGTCTCCTGCCTGCATTCTTAAGTAGAGAAGTGATAAGTGGGAAATATAGTTATCCCGTATAGCTGGCCATTTCCCATCCATCCATGCACCTGACATCAAAGAGTCAAAGATAGTGTTTAGGGTTCACTACATACTGGATTGAGCTGGTGTCTTTATTTAAATGTGATGATTTAATGAAGCCATAAAAAAAGGCAACCCAAAAGCCTGAACTTTATTAAACAAAACAGGATTTCTCATTTTGAATTATTCTTAGTTTTGTTCATTTGATAGGAAGGATTTTTATTATTTGCCTTTTTAAAGACAGCATTTGGATACCTTGTTTATATGCATAATAATTATAGTTCAGAACATTTCTGCATACTTAAAATAGGAGACTGCGTTTTGTAAAGCATGGAACTCTCAAAGTTCTGTCTCGTTGGCCTGTTCTTTTGTAGACTAAAACAACTTTTAGAGAGGCATTGTATTCCTTTGGTAATCTGCATGGAGCCAGCATGATTGATTTGTAATTACAGTGTATTTCCACAGTGTCTACATATCGGTTTCACAAGGCAAATAACATTGCTTTTACCACCGAATGTGGCAAAATATTAATTTTCTGGCATCTCATTCAATAAAATATACTTTAATCACAGCAATTAATGCACCCAGACCCACTTAATTAGTTAAGTAGACCACTTTGTACTGTTAGCATTTTGTTTTACTCAGTTTTTTTGTTGTGGGTACGTGGGGTGTGCTTTCGTAAAAAATATTCTTGCTTTTGTAATTTCCTCAATTCATTTTCTTCAAGTGGTAAGTTTAAGTATGGTGTGAGTCTTAAAACAATTTCATCAACTCTTTTATAGAGAGCAGTTTGCGAAGAGTGAAATATGTCATTTTTAGGAAATGATTTATGCCTTACCAGGAAGAGAAAATAGTGGCTTCCTGGTCTCTTAGCAATTTTGTGGTGATAGTGTCTTGTACTTGTTCTAAATATACAGTAGCAGTTTATCTACTAGTAGAAGTAAAGAAGTCATTTCATGCTGCTTTTCTCTTTCATTTCTATTGGATTCATTCTTAAAGGAGCACAAAAGCAAACACATAGACCTCTCTTTCTGATTTTAAATAATTTAGAGTGGAACTGTGAACACAATATTTTCTCTATTGAAGATCATTTTATACTGAAGTTTAATATAGGTTTTTAAATTTCTATTTAAAACTTGGGCTCAGGAGGATGATGGTAAAGTATGACATTCGCAAGCTGTTTGCCAGTGATGAAAAATGTGTGAGAACATAACCCACACAGGACTAGTCCAATGACTTCGAATGTAATTTTCCATTGAATTTTACTTGCTTTAACTCAACACGTGGTTTTTATCTTAAAGTTTCTTGAAGGGAAAAAAAACGTGATTCTAAATGAATGTAATACTTAAAAGAGTTTAAGGAGCACATCATTGAAATCCAGGGGTTAACTCACATGGAGACTAAATTCTTAGAAAAACATCTGAAACTACCCTCCCTTTCTCTTCCCTCCTCCCACTCCACCTCCTTTCTTCCTCATTCATTCCCTCTTTCCTTCTCTTACTTTATATATTAAACTTTGAAATAGCTTTGTTCTTCTACCTATTTCAGACAACTTTTTAAGATAATGTACATGTGTGCATATAAATATATAAATATTATAAACCCTTGCTGTTTGGTGAGGATGTTTTCTTAAAACATTAACTGTAAAATTTGTGCCACTGTTTTTTTTTTTTTGTGAGTGCTAAATGACAGCAAATTAAATAGATGGCTTTTGCTTTGAGGAAAAAAAAGTATTCAACTAAAACTAAGTGTATGATCTTGGGCAAATAATTAAGTCTTTCTGGGAGGCTTTCATATTTATATATTTATATTAGAATAGATAATGCTGAAAATGTTCAGTTCTAGGAGCTCAGAGTCTATGAAGACAAGGATTCTATTTTTGTTCTGTATTAAATTATAAAATTAGCGATATGTAATCATGGATTTTGGGAGGAATTGAACTCCTCTTTGGAAACTTTGGCCAGGAAATGGGCTAATTTGGTCTTCAACACTGTGGCAGATTACATATTTGACCTTTCGGAACATTCTTGCAGCACTTACCAAATTTTCCAGCATATGTCTCTCTTTCACTCTCTCTCTTTTTTTTGCTGTCATTCTTCCTATGAGGGTTTTTAATCATTATCCAGAGATATGCTGGGTTAATACTTGAAACTCTCAGAAGTGAACTTTTCAGTTCCTCTTTTTGTTAGCATTAATGATGAATAATAGAAGTAGTTGCCTGATTGTACCTCTTCACTGTCCACATCTTTAAGTTACCATGTGACATATAAACTTTGAAAGTGCCTGACTTTAAATTTTTTAAAGTATTTAGTACCTTATGCAGCCAAAAGTGTTCTTTTTCATTACACAGAATGAGGTCTTCTTAAGGAAGCAACAACTGGCAAGATTATCTGTAGAGGGCTTGGCCTTCACCCATTGAGCCTTTAAGATAGCCCAGTTTTGTTGTTGTTGTTGTTTTTAGAGATATTGTAGGTTTACAGAAAAATCATGTAGAAAATACAGAGTTCCTATATAATTGTCCCCATTATCAACATTTTCCATTAGTTTGGTATCTTTGTTACAACTGATGAGACAATATTATTATAATTGTTCTATTTACTATAGTCCATAGTTTACATTAGGGTTCACTGTTTGTCTTGCAGTTGAATTGGAGTGGTGGTAAATTTTAAGGTGTATCTGCTTTCTGCAATCTAAGTAATATTAATTAAGCCTCTAACATTCAGACTTGTTTAAAGATTTATATTTTGTTGTAAGAATTAAACAAAATAGTGGATTCCTAACTTATAGAAGAGGTTGGCTTATAAAGTACAATTAAATGCTTGTTAATGACTCAAATGGTGGTAGTTATGGTAATTCCTTGTCTTGTTCTTTAATTTAAAAGTTATGAATCAAATGTTTCACCATTAAATAGGATTTTTTTTTAGGTTTCTATAAAATAATTGTATTAAATTTAGGAAACTTTCCTTCATTTCTAGATTATATGATTTTTCTTTATTTTTATTTCAGATATACAATTTTTCAAAAATTTTTCAGGATTTATTGAATTTGCCATATGTAAATATGCTCTATAATGAAATACAGTAGTAAATTTTTTGATGTGGAATCATCCTTGCATTATGTGAAATACATTTTATTTTATAATAATGTATACGTATATCTTTTTTGTAGGGAAGTTGTATGTTTCCGGAAAAATCATGCAGAAAATACAGAGTTCCCATATATCCCCCTATTATTAACACCTTGCATTAGTTTATGATATTATGTATCAAAAGTTGATATTTGTTACACTTGATGAAAGAATATTATTGTAATTGTATTATTAACTATAATCCATGGTTTACATTACCATTACCTGTTTATGTTGTACAGTCCTGTGGTATTTTTTAAAAAAATTTTATTCTCATAACGTATATACAAAAAATTCCCTTTTTAACCATATTCAAATATATAATTCAGTGGTGTTAATTACATTCACATTATTGTGCTACCATCACCAATAGCCAATGCCAAAGCTATTCATTAAACATATTTATATCTGAATTTTTATTTTTGATTTCTTTTTTTTTTTTTTAACAATTGATTGAAGTATATTATTCATACATGAACATACGTAAACTATAAGTATTCAATAAACATTGTGAACTTACAAAACAAACATGCTTAACATCATACAGGGCCCCCACACATCACCCCCTCCACAAACACCCTGCATTGTTGTGAAACATTTAACAAATCATGAAAGAGCATTGTCAAAGTATTACTACTAACTATAGTCTGTATCTTCCTCCCCTATACATTTTTTTTTTAAGGATTTATTTATTTATTTACTTTTATCCATTTTTACCCCTCCCCCTTGTTTTTGCTGTTTCTGTGTCCATTCGCTGGGCAACTCTCTGTGTCCATTTCCTGCCCTCTCCTCTTATCTTTCTCCTCCTGTCTTCACCAGGATTCAATCCTCGGAACCTCCGATGTGGGAGAAAGGCATCCTACCGCCTATGCCACCTTAGTTCCTGGTTTTTCGGTGCGTCTTGTCTTGGCTCTCCCTTGTGTCGCTCTCCTGTTACATCATCATCTTGCTGCGTGGCTCGCGGGGCCTGTCAGTGCACCCGCGCGCGGGGTCTGATGGCCCATGCGCCTTCTATATTTTTCTTTTTTTAATTTTTACCGGGAGGTCCCGGGGATCGAACCCATGTCCCTCCATATGGGAGATGGATGCCCAACCACCCGAGCCACATCCGTCCGCCTGCTATATCTCTTAAAGTTGACCATAAATATCCAAAGTTACAATCTTTTCCCATACAGGATGGTCATATTATAAATCAGGCTTAGTTTATCACCAGCATTCTAAAAACCAGACCTAGGGAGGAAAAGTAGGTCTGGGGACACATGCATGATTTCTAATATAGTGAATGTTTAGCCTACCCTGATTATCACAAAATCAGGGCAGCAAGAATATTCACATTTTTTATTTTTTTCCTTTACTAGAGAAGTTGGCGGTTTACAGAACAATCATGCATGAAATATGGGATTCTCATACGCCACCCCACCACCAACACCTTGCATTGGTGTGGGACATTTGTTAAAATTGATGATAGCACATTTTTATAATTTTACTATTAATTAAAGTCTATGGTTTAACTTTGGGTTCACTGTGCAGTGTAGTTCCATGGATTAAAAAAAAATTTATTCTGTTACTATATATACAATCTAACATTTCCCCTTTGAAACATATTCAAATATATATTTCAGTGCTGTTAATTGCGATCACAATGTTGTGCTACCGTCACCACTATTCATTGCCAAAACATTTCCATCATTCCATATAGAAACACTGTACATTTTAAGCCTTAACTTCGTATTTCCTACCCCCACCCTATCCCCTGGTAACCTATATACTAGATTCTGATCTATGAGTTTGCTAGTTCTAATTGTTTCAAATCAGTGAGCTCATTCATTTGTCCTTTTGAGTCTGGCTTATTTCACTCAATTTAATATCTTCCAGGTTCATCCATGTTGTTGCATGCATCAGGACTTCATTACTTTTTATGGCTGAATAATATTCCCTTGTATTTATTTAAAGAATCCC
>JAQZBX010093023.1:0-12202 GCA_029593785.1 Cabassous unicinctus
TAGGTTAGTATTAAAAAAAAATCACAAAAGCAGAAAACCTAAAAAAAAAGTTAAATACATGGCTTTTTTTTTGTTTTACTGCTATGCTTGATATACAGGTAATTGATATATATGTGTATATATATATATTTTTTAAATTTTTACCGGGAGGTCTTGGGGATCGAACCCAGGTCCCTCCATATGGGAGACGGACGCCCAAACATTTGAGCCACATCTGTCCCCTGGTAATAGATATTAAGGAGCTCATTTTCACTGCATGGTTACTTAATACATTGGTTCTTAGGTTACCTAAACATTTGAATACAAATAAAATAAGTGTAGCAAAAATAATAAAAGCAAACAGCAAGTACATTTACAAATAAGGCCAGTGACCATTTCTGCCCTTCTCCAGAGTAAACTGGGTCACAACTGTCTAAAGGAATACTTCTGCAGCTGTCATCAAAGGTGTACACAATGAGACTGTGTATTCCACAGGTACACATGGTTCAACATGTAATATCAATGGAGTATATTTCTACCACAGCCTTGAAAGTGCTCCAAACCTTTAAGTACCTACAATAATTACACTTGTGACTGGAACCAATTATCCCTTTTATCCCCCACCAGGACAAATCACTATGTAGGCAGTTTTCTTAGATATGGAAGCAGTTTTAACACATGCAGTTTTAACACATTGTGAAGCCACAATGTACTCAAGTACTATGCCAAACATTTATAAGTTGTATAAAAATTCCACATCCTCAGATTGGCCACCTGAAAATGAAAAAAGATAACTCCCTAAATGTTAACTGGCTCTACTCCCTTAATATTAAATATCAAAACCACATGGAAAATACAGAAATTCAAATAGAAGTAACATAAACCTGTTATAAATTGTAAACAAAGTACTATTTGTGGGTCAGCATGGATGACAAATGGTCTACTGTGAAAATTTTAAAATAAGGCAGACAAAAGGTAGAAAGCTGGTTAATTTTACCCTCTCCTTCTCCTGCTTCAGCTTCATCTCCTCAGGTATCTGATGTCCACAATGTCAAGTTGTCTCTCAGCAATTGCATTATTAGCATGCTGTCATTGTATAACACTTCATTTAATGTATCAAATTCATCAATGGCTTCATGTAAAGCTGTCTTTGCAAGAGAGCAGGCTTTCTCCAGGGAGTTCAGAATCACAAAATAGGACACAGAAAAGGTAAAGACTAGTCCCAATCTGATAGGATGTGTTGGCTGCATTTCCTTTTTGCTGATTTCACATGCTTCTTGGTATACTTGTTGTGACTGATCCACAATCTCTCTCTCTCTCTCTTTTTTTTTTCTTGAGGTACTAGAGGCCAGGGGTTGAACCCAGGACCTCGTATGTGGGAAGCAGACACTCAACTACTGAGCCACATTGGCTCCCCTGAATTGTTTTTATTTATTTATTTTTTTGCTTGTTTTTTGTTGTTGTTGTTGTTTAGGAGGCACTGGCAACCAAAACTGGGACCTCCCATATGAAAGCAGGTGCTCAACTGCTTAAGCCACATCTGCTCCCCCACAATCTCTTTTTTGCCATCACCAGCAGCAACCTCGGCGAAGTAATGATAGTAGTCTTCTTTCATTTTCAAATAGAAGACTTTGCTCTCTCCTTGTGAGGCCCTGGAGATCAAGAACTTTTCCAAAAGAGACAGTACATCATTGCAGATATCTCTTAGCTTGGTCTCAATTTTCTCTCTGCATTCTTGAGACATGTGCTTTTTTTCTCAGTACCTTCTGTTATGTTCAATACATGAGATGATCCTCCAAGATGACCTACAAGCTCCTGCAACATTTTTTAAAGCAACCTAGAGAAGATTCTTCTCTTCATTGGGCAGTTCAGCTCCTTGATCAGTTACAGACTTCATGTGGGCTGCCATGTCATCACATCACTGAGCCTGCTCGGCCAGTGTGGCCTTCTGCACCAGCTCATTTTTATCCATGACTGGATGTTCTCTGTCCAGAATAGGTGGAGTTGGACAGGAGGGGCTCAGCAGTCTCTGAACAAGTTTTTTATTTTTCATTAAAAATTTTTATTGAAGTATATCATTCATACATTAACATACATAAAGAATAAGTATATAGTAAAAGTTGTGAACTTACAAAACAAGCATGCATAACATCATACAGGGCTTCCATACATCACTCCACCACCAATAGGTTGCATTGTTGTGAAATATTTGTAACAAATTATGAAAGAGCATCGTCAAAGTATTACTACTAACTATAATCCATATCTTACATTTGGTGTATTTTCCGCCCTACCCACCCTATCATTTTTTTGTTCATAAACCATACAATTTATCTAAAGTATACAATCAATGACATTTGGTATAATCCCAGAGTTGTGCATTCATCACTTCAATTAATATTAGAGCATTTTCTTTACTCTAAAAAATAAACAAAAACAAAAAACAAACCACTATCATACCCATATGTTAGCACTAGTCATTATAAATCCTATGATGTGCTTTCACCATTTCTATTCATTTCCAAACATTTGCAAACAACTTTTTTACCAATTCTGCACAGATTAATCCTCAGCTTTCCATTCTCTAACCATATTCTATTCTCTGGTGACTTATATTCTAGCACTAACTCCATGAATTTGCTCATAATAGTGAAATCATACAATATTTGTCCTTTTGTTCTTGTCTTGCTTCATTCAACATAATGTTTTCTAGGTTCATATATGGTGTCATCTGCTTCACAACTTCATTTCTTCTTTCAGCTGAGTAATATTCCATCATGTGTACATACCACAGTTTGTTTATCCACTTGTCAGTTGATGAACATCTGGGTTGTTTCCATCTTTTGGCAATTGTGAATAATGTCGCTATGAACATTGGTGTGCAAATATCTGTACATGTCACTGCTCTCAGTTCATCTGGGTATATACCTAGTAGTGGTATTGCTGGGTCACATGGTAGATCTATATCTAACTTTCTTAGGAACCACCAAACAGACTTCGACAGTGGCTGTACCATTCTACTGTCCCACCAACACTGAATTAGCATTCCTCTCTCTCCACATCCTCTACAACACTTTTTTTTTTTCTGTTTTGATAATAGTGGCCATTTTAGTAGCTTTGATTTGCATTTCCCTAAAGCCAGAGATGTTGAACATTTTTTCATAGGTTTATTTATGATTCATATTTCTTCTCTAGAAAAATGTCTATTCATATTTGCCAATTTTTAAAATCAGGTCATTTGTCTTTTTATTGTTGAGATGTAGAATTTCTTTATATATCAAGGATATTAGACCTTTGTTGGATGTATGATTCCCAAATATTATCTCCCATTGAGTAGGCTGCCTTTTTACGCTCTACAAGTATTTTTTTTTTTTAACAGGAGTGGAGAGAAGTAAAAGAAAAAAAACAAAAAATAATGAAAAATGTCAAGTATTAAACAGTAACCTTTTAATGGAAAATGTAAATCCCTCTCTAATCATATCCTCATAGGTAATGAGTGTTACAGTTTGGGCATTTTCCTGAACTTTTTCTTTTAAATATAACATATTTATATATGCATATTATATGCATATAGTATACATAATAGTTTTTAAAACAAAAATGATATCTACAACTTGCTTTTTTCCATAACAATATGTAATGGTTATAGTTACTCATCAACACATATAAACCAATGCCATCTGTATTAGTCAGCCAAAGGGGTGCTGATGCAAAATACCAGAAATCAGTTGGTTTTTATAAAAGGTATTTATTTGGGGTAGAAGCTTACAGTTACAAGGGATAACTGGTATCTCCCTCACCAAAGTTTATTGCCACGTGTTGGAGCAAGATGGCTGATGACGTCTGTAAGGGTTCAAGCTTCCTGTGTTCCTCTCTTCCTAGACCTTGCCTCTGTCTGGGCTCAGGCTTGCTTCTCTCCACAAGGCCAACTGTAGATTATCAGGTGAACGGCTCATCTCTTTTCCCAGGGCCTTCTCTCCTTCCTCATGACCAAGCTCTTCTGTCTGCCTACTTCCCCAGGCTCCAGCATTAAAACTCCAACCTCCCTTCTCTGTGGTGCAGTTTCTTTGTGAGTCCCTGCCCACCAAGGGGGCTGGGAGGCAACGTCCTACTGACGTGGCCCAATCAAAGCCTTAATCATTATTTAATCAAATCAAAGTAAAACCTCTGAATCCAATACACTCTAATATGCCCAGAAGAAAAGACTAGTTTACAAACATAATCCAATATTTCTTTTTGGAATTCATCAATAATATCAAACTGCTACACTATCCTTTATTTATTTATTTATTTATTTATTCATTCATTTTTATTTACCCCCCTCCCCCGGATGGTTCTTTCATCTGTCTGCTCATTGTTTGCTTGCCTTCTCCAGGAGGCACCGGGAACTGAATATGGGAGGCGAGTGCCCATCGGCCTGAGCCACATCCACTCCCCATGGGCTGCGGGGACTGCTGGCTTGTGGCATGTCCTCATTTGGGCATCTGCTCCTTGCAGCGGGTGCAGCATCTACTAGTCTTCTTTAGGAGGCACCGGGTCCCAAACCCGGGACCTCCCATGTAGTAGGCGGGTACCTAACTGGTTGAGCCACATCCACTTCCCAATGCCATCCTTTTAAACAGCTTTTTGCTGTTTCACTATGGAGATATACTAATTTATTCTACAAATTATCAGTTGATGGACATTTTGGTTGTTTTCAATTTCCTGCTTTTAGAAACAATGTCACCATGCAGCTTCTTACACCTACATCTTTGGGCATTTTTCTGATTATTTCCTTAAAATAATTTCCTAAGTGGAATTTCTGTATTGAAGACTTAAATTTTTATCTATCATTTTATTTATTTATTGCTGGATGTTCCCAGATTGTCCTCCAAAAAAAGGGTTAATCAATTTACATTCTTATCATCACAGTATAAAGCCCAGAGCACCTAGTGTATCCTGAAGTTCCAGAGACCTCCTGGAGGAGGTGACCTGTGAGTCATGATGTGACTAGGTCAATTCATCAAAGGAACAGATAATCTACAGGGAGCTGAAGCAGAAAGAGCTCAGGGTTGATTCTCCACTGGACCTATTTGTATCAACACTGGGTATTGCAGACATCTTGAATCTTTGCCAAGTATAATTACTTCTTGCTTTTTTTTTTTTTTTTTTTCACCATGTAAGAGAAAGATTTCTCAATCCATTTCCTGGTCTAGGGAAAATAGCAACAATGTCTACTGACACTGTTACCTCCAAGATCATAGAAAGAGAATGAAAAAAGTTCCTTGAAATCCTTGAGCAAGATCCTGATTCTATCTTAGACATTTTAACCTCTCGAATGCGAGATCCTGAAGAATGTTGCATATCCCCTGAAGAAAAGTCAAAAGCTGTTAATTCTGGTACAGGAAAAGGGAGAGGTGAGCTGTCATTGTTTTCTGAAGTGTTTCTTCAGTACTTTTCCAGACTCAGCTATTTGGGGCTTAAAGCATGGTAAGTTGGATTTTTACACTTTTTGGGGTAAGAGGAAAGGGATAGATTTTCTGAAAAAGGAAATTATCGCCTTTAATTTTTGTTTGTTTTTCTCCCAAAGATAATTTCCAATGAAATATGATAGAGGGGAAAGTGTCCAAACTTAAAATCAGGGAGCAATATATCTTATTGGTTTAGTGGGTTGAAAATTTGTTGTTCATACTCTACCCCAAACTTGCAGTGTTTTAGTGCTATTATAAATATGCATTATATAGGAAGTGGCATCCTGAAATACTCATGGTTGGAAAGGAAATTTGTAATGATGACACAGTTCCAGGTTTCTTTACCAAGGAAGTGAATTCATAGACCTTAACAGCTCCAAGACCACCCACTGCATCTTTCACTTAGGATAGCCATTTTGAAAATGCACATAGATGGTGAATTAGTAATTTCATTTTCTCTGTGGTAAGAATGCCAGTGGAACCCCAATTTTCTGGCAATTCAGCAATTCAAATGTTAAATGTTCACTTTTAAAAAAAATTTTAGGGTATGAAATAAAAGGCTGATGATATATCAGCTAATAACGGAAAGTTTTTTTTTTAGTAATTTCTGAGCACTTAACAGTGGGTAATGCATATAGTGTTGCTGTGCCACGTTCCTATTCTAACTTCTTTATGTAAATTAACTAATTTAATCCTCAGAGCAACGTCTGAGGTAAATAGCACTACCACCCCCATTTTATAGGAAAGAACACTGAGGCACAAAGAGGTTAAATGATCTTAAATGTTCTAAGGTAACTACTGGTGAAGGGGATAAGGGAGCAATTCTGCCAGAATGGATTGTTTGGCACTTCTGTAGGTTACCACTAGAGGCTGCTGTAGCTCCTTTTCTAGGAATCTAAACAAATACTCAGGATTATTTTAAGAGAGGATGTTAGAGGGACTGGGGCTGGGAAGAGAAGGTGAATGTTGATGTTTACTAATATAGGCCAAGACCCACATTGCTTAGAAAAATTGGTTTTATTATTTCTAGAACTCTAGATTTCCAAATTAAAGCAATTTACTTTCTGCTTAGAATCTATTAGCAATGGCCCTGGAAGTCTGCATTGGTTGTGAGTCACAGTAAATCCACTATTAAACCCTGTTCATAGGGTTAAGCTTTCTGGTTCACTCCTTTGCTCTTTGAGATTGCTATGAAAGACTCAAACTTTGAGCATCTTCAGGAATGGAGAGAGTTGGAGGGGGAGTCAGGGGAGAAATGTGAATTTCTTCAGTGGGAGAAAGAAAGTTCTGACAGTTGATTGGTTGTCATTCAAGTTACATAGGAGGTGGTGGGTATTCCTGTCTTCCAATGAAATGAAGACGAGGGATGATACTTTGAGGTGTCTGAAAGTTATTATAAAATTCCTTTTATTAAAACGGAAAATACAAATAAATAAAAATAATAAAATCTTTTTGTTCTTATCAGGTTTTCTAAAACATAAGAATGTAGAACCCCCTCAATGTATGGGGGTAGACAAGAATTAAGAAGATGCTTTTTTCTCTGAAAATAAACTTCCTGAGAATCCTGAGATCACAGTGTACTTCAAAGAGAAAAGACACTTGGATTGGGAAATCTCCAAATCTTTCAGGGACAAGAAAACTAGCGATAGGGAGATTGCTTTGTCATCAAGGGAGAAGAATGAGAAGGAAAACATCAAACCAAAAGTCACATTCTCACATGTGGTTGAAGGGGATGAATATGAAATTCTAGCAACTACTGCATCTTTAAGGTGTGGACAAAGATATGACGAGCCAGATGATTCCTTATACTTAGGAAAAGAGGAATATCTGTGATAGGTTGCATTCCCTGAAGCTGCAGAAACCTCGGTGGAAAAGGAGGCTTATGATGACCCAGAGTGTGGTGTGTATGACGAAGACTCTATGTATTCAAGAACCACGGAGTTCTCTGGTAAAGAACAGAGTCATGAGGATTCCGAAGCCAGCGTGTCATTGGAGGAGGAGAAAATTATGGAAGGTATGGGAATTATGCCAGCATTTCATATTTATAGTTTAGCTAAGCAACAACGTTATTGTGTGTGTGTGTGTGTTTTTGTTTTTTTTTTAAGTTTGCGATGATATAATGGGGAGAAGTGATGAGGGAGGGCAGCAGATGCCAGCAGAAAAGCATCTGCTCAGAAATCCCTTGTACCTCTCTAACCTGGTGTCTGCTCAGAGGTGGGTGCTGACATGGAGAAGAATCCCACACCTAGAAAACAGTGAATGGCTTAAATAAAAGTAAATATTGTCAGCTTACAGGCTTCTGCAGTGACTTTACACCAAGCATATAGGAACTGCTAACCATTAATTTTAGGTGTTACCTTCTATTCCTCAGATTAAATCCCCTTATTCATTTTGGTGTTTTTGTGACCAGGGGTTATGAAAAATAGGGATCTGCTTGAAGTGGAAAAAGTCTGTAAAGAATTTTGTGGTGACTAGGTAAGCTCCCAAAATATTTTTACCAGGACTTATCCAGTCCATAAATTGCCATCTTGATGATGAAAGTTATATCAATATTTTGAATTTGAATATTTCTAAATGAAAATTCAAAATATGAGAAATGTTTCAGGTAGAGATATATTGTCTGGGAAATAAATATTACTAATTTTTAAATAAAGAACAGGAAGGTAGCCACCAGTGGGCTCAGTGCAAGTCCTCGGGGTTCATAATTTAGAGCTCACTAGGTAGGAAAATAGTAATTTCCTCTACATCACACCTCTTGCACCACCCTCATATACTTTCCCAATACACTGTTACTTTTAGGCCCTATTCTTAAGTTTTATTTATGTATTGATTTTAGTTGTTGCAGAGGGTTGAATCAATTATTTCATTGCATAATATCATCATTGGTTTACAAAAATGATGTGAAACAAAAGTGGGTTCTTTTCTTCTGATGCATCTTTAAAGCCAATTCCTGAGATATGGGGTTTCAAAGAGAGAAAGAGTTTTATTGGTTGCTCAAGCAATGGAGCACAGTGGCAGTCTGGCCTCAAACTGTTTGCCAGATCTTCAAAAATTCCAATATTTTATAACATCAGGGTGCTATTGAATAATTAGGGTGGAGCTGGACACAAGTTCTTTCATTAATAAGCATTAAGGAATTGAACAAGGTGGGGGTGAAACCCAAACCAGGGGGAGTTACAAAGTTACAATCGTTTTCTGAGTTCAAAGTTCTGAGACAGGAAAGTACAAAGTAGAGGTCAGTCACAGGTTTCCCATACGGATATTAAACAGAGGAGGGTGAAGTGGCTACCATCCCAATAGTAAGAATATACAAGGGTGAGGTTAAGTTCAGAATGAGCTGGCTAAGAGAGGTGGGGCTACTCTAGTCAGCTTCAGCAATTTCAAGTATAACTCTTTTGCTACTTTATAATATAAAGACATCTATATAATGATTTATCAATCATAATTATTTGTTAATTCTTAACCTTCAGTTACAAAAATCCCCTTTTGTTTGTTTAGCCTTTCTTTTTTCCTCCATTCCCCATTCTCATTCACCTTCCCCCATTGGTAACATTTTAATATTACGATGTGTTTTTGCATATTATTGTTTTGTTTGAATGATTTTTTTCCATATCAGTTATTTATTGCCACAACAATGCTGCTTGACAAACTACCCCCAAATTTAGTCACTTAAAACAACAAGCATTTATTATTATACATGTCCATAGTTGACTGGACAGTTGTTCTGATTTTCTCTGGGCTCATTCATGTGTCTATGATCAGCTCCAGGTTGGGTAGGGAGCTCTGCTGATACTGGTTGAGCTCTCTCACAAGTGTGATGACGGACTGACTATAGTCTTGTCTCTCATTTTCTAGCAGGCTAATCTGGGCATGTTCTCAGACTAGATGGGGCATGTTCTTATGACAAGAGAAACAGGAAGTAGTCAAGACCTCTTAAGACTTAAGCTCAGAACTATTGTGCTATCACTTCTGCCACATTCTGTTGGTAAAAGCAATTCACAAAGCCAACCCACATTTGAGGTTTGGTGAAAGAGTTTCTATTTCTTGCAAAGTCACATTACAAAGGGTGGGAATACCAGAAGCCATTAATTGGAGCTATTATTGGAATCACTTTAACACCAATAGATAAAGAAAAGACTACTCAGTGATAATATAGTAATGGGATGCAAATATTCTTGCTGTCCTGATTTTGTGATAATCAGGGTAGGCTAAACATTCGCTATATTAGAAACCATGCATGTGTCCCCAGACCTAGTTTTTCTCCCTAGGTCTGGTTTTTAGAATGCTGGTAATAAACTAAGCCTCATTTATTATATGACCATCCTGTATGGGAAAAGACTATGACTTTGGGTACCTTTGGTCAACCTTAAGAGATATAGCAGGGGTTCGGATGTGGCTCGGGTGGTTGGACATCCATCTCCCATATGGAGGAACCTGGGTTCAACCCTCAGGACCGCCCGGTAAAAATTAAAAAAAGAAAAATATAGAAGGTGCGTGGGCCACCAGGCCCTGCGCGGGTGTGCCTCCCGGCCCCGCGAGTGGGTGAGCCATCAGGCCCTGTCCGCAGGTGAGCCACCAGGCCCCGTGAGCGGGTGAGCCACCAGGCCCCGTGAGCGAGTGCACTGCCAGGCCCTGCGAGTGGTTGCGCTGCCAGGCCCTGTGTGCAGGTGTGCCACCAGGTCCTGCAAGTGAGTGAGCCGTCAGGCCCTGTCCGTGGGTGAGCCGCCAGGCCCTGTGAGTGGGTGAGCCACCAGGCCCCGTGAGCGGGTGAGCCACCAGACCCCGTCCATGGGTGAGCCGCCAGGCCCTGCGAGCGGGTGAGCCATGAGGCCCCATCTGTGGGTGAGCCGCCAGGCCCCATGCATGGGTGCGCCGCAAGGCCCCGTATGTGGGTGAGCCGCCAGGCCCCATGTGCAGGTGCATTGCCAGGTCCTGCAAGCAGGTGAGCCGTCAGGCCCTGTCCGTGGGTGAGCCGCCAGGCCCCACGAGCGGGTGAGCCACCAGGCCCTGTGAGCAGGTGAGCTACCAGGCCCCATGCGCAGGTGCGCCGCCAGGTCCCGTGTACAGGTGTGCCACCAGGCCCTGCAAGCAGGTGAGCCGCCAGGACTCGCAAGCCACACAGCAAGATGATGACATAACAGGAGAGTGACACAAGGGAGGGCCAAGACGAGACGCACCAAAAAACCAGGAACTAAGGTGGCGCAGGCGGTAGTAGGACGCCTGTCTCCCACATCGGAGGTTCCGAGGATCGAATCCTGTGAAGACAGGAGAAGAGAGGGCAGGAAACGAACACAGAGAGTTGCCCAGCAAATGGACACAGAAACAGCAAAAATGGGCGGGGGGGCAGTAAAAATGGATAAAAGTAAATAAATAAATAAATCCTTAAAAAAACATATAGGGGAGGAAGATTTGGACTATAGTTAGTAGTAATACTTTGATGATGCTCTTTCATGATTTAACAGATGTTTCACAACGGTGCAGGATGTTTGTGCGGGGGTGATGTGTGGGAGCCCTGTATGATATTATGCATGTTTGTTTTGTAAGATCACAATGTTTACTGAACACTTATAGTTTATGTATGTTCATGTATGAAGTATTCAATAAATTGTTAAAAAATAATAATAATATAGTAATGGCCTGCAATCCAGATTTTTTAAAAAAGATTTATTTATTTATTTATTTCTCCCTACCCCCTCTCGTTGTTTTGTGCTTGCTGTCTGCTCTGTGTGTGTTTTTCTGTGTCTGCTTGTCTTCTCTTTAGGTGGCACTGGGAACTGATCCTGGGACCTTCTGGAGTGGGAAAGAAGTGCTCAATCTCTTGGGCCACCTCAGCTCCCTGGACTATTGTGTCTCTTATTGTCTCTCCTCTGTGTCTCTTTTTGTTGCATCATCTTGCTGCACCAGCACTCCGCTCAGGCCAGCTCACCCCGTGGGCCAGCTTGCCTTTCACCAGGAGGCCCCGGGAATAGAACCCTGACCTCCTATATGGTAGATGGGAGCCCAATAGCTTGAGCCACATCTGTTTCCCTGCAATCCAGTTTTGGTGGCTCTTGATACCCTCTAGTTGACTGGAGGCATGAGGCTCTTCCCTGTCTCTTTCCTTAGTGATATTTGTCTATGTGGCTGGGAAATGAAAAAAAAAAAATCCGAATGCTACTGACATTGCCTTATATATCCTTTGTGCTGTGGAATGTCCACTTGTATAGATTCCATCAATTGACTTCCTCCCCACCCCAACTTATAGTTGTATTAAACCAATGGAAGAAACCCATATATTTATACTTTCCTGTGCCTTTCATTTCTTCCTAAAGATCCAAATTACCATTTGATGTTATTTCCCTTCAGGATAAATAACTTTATTATTCTTGTAGTGCTAATTTGCTGGTGGCAAATTCTCTTAGTGTTTGTTAATTTGAAATGTCTTTATTTTGCTCTCATTACAGAAGGATATTTTCCTTGGGTATGGAATTCTGCATTGGCAATTTTTTGATTTCAGCATTTTATTGATGCCATTATTCAGTCTTTTGGCTTCCATTGTTTCTATTCTAAGTCATCAATCATTTTATCATTGTTCCCCTGTGTAATGGTTAGGCTAATGTGTCAACTCGGCCAGGTAATTGTGTCCAGGTGTTTGTTCCAACAAGCCCTGGGCTAATTGTAATACAAGAGCATTTATGGACTTCAATCACCAGTGAGTTTACTGCATGGATGGCTGATTACATCTGCATCAATCAGGGAGATTACATCATCAATGGCTGGCGCTTTTATCCAAT
>JAQZBX010093024.1:0-12173 GCA_029593785.1 Cabassous unicinctus
TAGGTAGGTTAGTCCTTACCACATGAGTCATTTTTTAAATGTGCATTTTTTTAATGAGTGGCTTTTGCAGACACATACCTTGTAATGCTGCATTTAAAAGATATAGGGGATAATGTGGGACAGGGAGGGGGTACATGGGAATCTCTCATACTTTGGATATAACTTTTGTGTAATATAAATCTGCTTTAAAAATAAAATTTAGTATATTAAAAAAATAGTAGAGATTATATATGTTGGAATAGTGTTCTTCAGGTTTCAAAGCACTGACCTTTCCAAGATGCTACTTCTAGTCTTCTCTCTGCATATTAACACTTTTTCAAATGCATTATACCACAACTGCTGATATGTCAAAAAACGAGAGTGTGAATGAATTCATTCTGGGGTTTAACACAAAATGCAAGAGTATAGAGGAGAACCAATGAATTTAGAGTTCAGTCCACTGATCTTCCCAAGTTGTCGTCTCTTTTCTTCTCACTACTGATTAAACCTGTCAATCACATTTTACCTACAGCTGCTGCTATGTCAATAAACAAGTGTGCAAATGAATTTATTTTGATGGGATTGACACAAGATGCTGGGAAACAGAAAGCAATGTTTGGGGTCCTCTTTATGCTTTGCAGTGACTCTTTTGGGGAAATTTCTCATCGTGGTGACTATTCAGGAAAGGCAAACCCATGGGAATCCCATATACATCTTTCTATTCTATCCATCCTTTGCTGATACCTGCTTCTCTACAACTGAGGTTCCCAGGTTCATAGTAGATGCCCCTGCTCAGAACAAGACTATTTCCAACAATGACTGTATGACTCAGATCTTCCCTACCCATTTCTTTTAGTCCATGGAGACCTTTGTGCTCCTGCCTATGGCCTTTATATGGCCATCTGTAAGCCCCTGTAATTCATGACCATCGTAAATCGGCATTCCTGTGGTGCTTTGGTGATTGACTTCAGTAACATCTTGTATGCATTCTTCAGCATAGCTATCTCTAGTTGTGACATTGCCCTTCTCTGACCCCAATGTCTTGATCACTATTTCTATGACTTGCAGCCCTTGTCATAATATGCCTGCACAGACACTTGCATGATAAATTTACTAGATGTGTGCATATGCATGGTGTGCTTTGTAATCTTGCTTATTTCATATATAGTCATTTTATGCTCTCTGTGCACAAAAACGCAGTAGGAAGGTGAAAAGCTCTCCTTACCTAGATCTCCCACTTTATTGTGCTTATCATATAGTTTGGTCCATGAACATTTATATACACACAACACTAACCATCTCACCTGTTTCAGTCTGTCTATAATTTCCAAACATTCACTGGAAATCTCATTTTAGTAATTTAAAAATTTACAAGGAGGGAGTCTAATATAGGGCTTTGGTTAAACTTGAAGTTACATATGAGAAAGAGGTGGATGAAATCCAAAATAGTACAATTACCTTCATAGAACCCCAATATTGCTTTGGTAAAACTGAGATCAAAGTTAGATAATCCAGTGATTCATTCTTCAATGATTAATTAATGAGCGCTTATGGTCAGTTAACCTTGGTGCTCAAAAGAACCCAAGGTATCATTGACTCAGCTTCTTGAGACTGGAGAATTCAATGATCTTGGAAAGTATCCTCTTACAGATTTTGCCATCAGACCTGGAAGCTTGATTATCCCTCAGTGTTGGAATTAGTTTAAATTTTTTTATTTCAAAGGGCTCATTCATTGGCTGTTGTTACTTCTCAGGCCAAGGGACCATATTATGTTAACATACAGTTTTATTGAAAAGAAAAATTTTAGACTTGTTTTAAAGAGATTTGGATTGTAAACTCAGGTCAGTTACTATATAACTCTTTGACATTGGTTAAGTTATACTCATTTTCTCATTCTCAAATGAAAATAGTTAAGGAGGATTAATAAAAATATACAAATTTTATGCACTTTATTGAGGCAGTAATTATTTCTTTTTATATATTTTCTTCATTGCTCATTATAGCAACTTTATAAAGCTAAACTTTTTTATTTCCATTTAATTTATAGAGAATATGACACTCACACATTTTAAGGAATTTAGCAAAAGTCTTCCTCAAGATTTTCACTGTCTATTTTTAACATATAATGCATTGTAATTAGGGTGTAATTTTTTCCAAAAATTTCTTCTGCAACTATTAAACCTTCTGGTTACTACTAGACACTTCAGTAAAAGTTCAAGGAATGGTAAAATCCATTCATGCCCTTTGCCATCTGTATTTTGTTTCCCATCTGTCTCGTACACCATAACCCAATCTTTCTCTTCATCCTCATTTATGGTACCCACTCATGGCTTGCCAAAGGCAATTCTTGTTTCAGAATTAGGATACTAATATCACCTTCCAAATAGGAAATTAATTGTATTTTATAATCTGTCACATGTTTTATTGCTTTCAACCACACACAAAATCAAAATTCTTACTTTTTACCCAGTGAGTGAAAGTGCACATACTAATAGAGATATCTTTTAAAATAAAAATAAATTAGAAAGGTATTTATTCAATAATTCTTTTATCTTTCAAGAAAAGAAAAACTTTTTCTTTCTTCATTGATTGAAAAGCAAAGATGGTTTAGAAATGGGAGAATATATAATTAATGATATTACAATAAATAATTAGCATTACTAGTAAAATTTTACAAAGTAGGAAATTGAAAATAAAGTTTAAGAAAGTCCCTTGCATTCACAGCAAATGGGTTGAAAGGCCAGGACTCATTTCTACTGCATACATTTCACCTATATCCACCTTTATCTGGTATGAAAAGTTCCCCTGATTCTAGAAGCAATAGGTTTGAAAAATCATAAAGAGAAAAGAATGGTCTTTCTGCATCCACAATTCAGAGTTAGTTTCAATTTAAATAATTGGACCCCTAGTTTGCTTTTGATCTCTGACTCTCTGTGTATTTGGTACATTGGACAATGTTTTGGGACTGGTTTGGGAGCAAAGATTTCCTTGGAGCTCCAGAGGCTGAAAGCTTTCCTTAAGTATTGCAAACATTTTGGGGTATTACTATTAATATCCAATGCAGTAAAAAGTGAGCATTTAACTCATGTTTCTCTAGAAGAGAAACTGGAAAGACAGCTGGCCTCAGAGGCATTTCCATGTCAGAGAAAATACTTTCTTTGACAAAAGAATATTCAAGAACCAAATTAAGAAACTTCTTTTATTCTTCACTATGACTCTCTTGTGTTATGGGCCCTCGTGTTTTGTCTAACCCAGTGCTTCTGGGAAGATCCATGTGAGTTCAGACTAGAGCAAGAATTTCATCTCTCCAATATGCCCCACTATTCTTAACCTCCTACTATACAAAGCATTGATAAAGCAAAATGAAGTATAATTTGTATATTTTATCTAGACTTCATATGATTCAACTGCTAAGTAAATTAAAGTTTCAGATATGAGAAATATACATTATTTGAAGTCAATTATTTGCTCTTAGATGTAAGTTTTTCAGTCCATCTGAAATATTTTCTTCATGTTACCTCCAGAAGACTGATATGATGGACACTTTAAGCAGTTTGCCTTGTAAAACATGATGGTTCTCCAGGAGAGTATTTCCAGAATGAGGGATTGTAGTGCTCTAGGGTTCCTATGCATTCCCTGGACACAACGCAACACTACAAAGCTTCTTCGTTATTCACAGATGGGGACACTAACTACACCATCATTTTGATGCCAGCCTCGAGGATGTTTCTACTCTTGGGAGTCCCCTTATTTGAAGAGTTTAAGGTTAGTGGCAATGTTTCAGGCACAGGGTCTAAGATAAAGCTACACTTCTTAACTATTGTCCTTGGCTTTGAAGACAAGTGGTGACCACTGTTCATAACCCACAACCACATGCCTTCTCATGTTTGGTACAGAGTGTCAGGAGGAAAGAACCCAAACCCTGTGATGAATTTCTTTTCTTAATTCAGTGTGCCATTTTCCACAACCAAGGACACATTGTTTTATTTTCTCACCATGAACAATGTAAAAATATATTGAAATGTAGTTATAATTAATTCATTTTATCTTTTATATTTATCATTGATAATTGGAACTGCCTTACAGATTTTAGTTATAATAGAAAAACTGATATGATCCTACTGAGATCAGCTTTTCAGCTGGACTGAAATAATATTTGCCTTTTCTATAGATTAGTAGCTTTATTAGACTAAATTGACAATACGGATTGCTAAATTTGAAATAATCTCATTAAAAAAACCCATTTTAAGCTTACTGAGTACCTGATTCCAAATAATTAAGTTGGAAACATCAGTTTCATGCATTTAAAATCATAATTCCATTTCTTTCTCATTTGTCATCTTTATCTGTCTGTTCAATTATTTCTCAGTTATTTCTCTTGGAATCTCTTTGATTTGGAACCATTAATCTGTTATTTTCTCACCTCCTGTAGTCATGTGTAATCCTTGCATAATTATTGATCTTATTCAGAGGATTATTTTATCCCTCCATTTCAACTCTAAAGAGTTTGAGAACAGTTTTCTGCTATAGCTATTGCAGATCTGAGTAGGTTCTTAGTACATATAAGTTTACAGAATTGGTGGTGTTATATATTCATTGATAGATTGGTGATTTGTCAGAAAAAGATGTAGCAATTAGACAGGACAGTATAAAGATTTTAACTTCCTTAATTTTAGCAATAATATAATCATCAACGGGGAAAAATTGGTAAATTTATGTGTAAAAATGAACAAAAAGTGGTTATGAACTCAAACATCAATGCATAAAAATTAACTGAAAAAATGTACATAATTTAATACAGACAAAATTTTAGAAATAAAAACATAAAAATACTGTATTATCACCAGTACACAAAAATTTGAATACTATAATTTCAATTCTCTTAAGCAAAGGAGGAAGGTTATGTTGAAAGTTTGAATTATTTTAGAAATCTCTATCATAGACTTATAATTTTATAAACAATTAAAATAATGAGGCAATAGGCAAATGCTTGTATAAACACAATAAAATCTCTATAATGCTATGTGAGAAACAGTATGACTGTGATTAAAAAATATGAACTTTGAAAGACCACATTTATTTTTCAATTTGTGGTTTACTGCAAACTTTGCTGATTTATTATGGAAATACATTAGCTTTATAATTGAAATATTTTTAACAAATACTGATAAAGCAAAATTGAAAGACTAATTGTCAGTAGTTATCAATAATTCTGAAGATATTCATGTATTTTTTAACTGTAATCCCATGGAAATTTATTTTTATGCAATTTTAAAACATAAGATAAAGGATAAAAATGAGAAGTGATTCATTAAAAAAGGTTTGATTAACAAATTGTAAACAACATAAATGAGCAATGATAAATTTTAATATCATAATGTGAAAAGTTTACATGTTAATTTAAAAGTACTGAAATGGATAATTATGTTATGGATTTCCATTAATTACATGTAAAAGTTGTGTTGGTGTTAACAACAAAATGAAAATCAAAATGCATAGTAAAAATAGAGGATGATTGCATTTACATATATATATATAAATTCAATCTTATATCCATAAAAAATAGTATAAAACAATAAAAAATATTTGCCTGGGAAAATTCAAAAATACATTTTTAAAATTATGGTAAAATATTAGAAGAAATCATGTATCTATGGCAGATACATGTAAGAGAATCATATTTGAGTAAAGGCATTATTCAGGTTATATTGATGTAAGAAGTGGTACACTTTGTAGGAGTAATAAGAAGTGAAACTTAATATCATGCATCTAGCATGAAATTTGGAAGATTTCACATGCATTGCAATTTTCCTCTATAATACCAGTCCCAATGATTTATTCAAACATTTCTCCACCATTTCATATTCACAGTCCTGAAAGACAGTGATAGTAAAATTATGGCCACAATGAGCCAAAAGTTGGAGTAATAATTTCCTCTTAAAGTATATCCAAACCAAAACATTGAAAACTTCAGAAATAATGGATGCAAAATGGTTTCAATATCAAGAAATGTTTTTCTCTCAAGAGGGAAACTTCAAATTTAATATTTTGAATATGGAGATACAGATATATTAATTTTCAATTGAGATGCATTATCCATGCATATATATCATATTCCAATCATATGCAGACAATTAATAAGGGCCTATAAGAATCTACAATTTTTATATGAAGTAAAGTTTTAAGGAATTAATCTAACTCATGCAAGTTAATACAGCAAAGTCAGAAATTAGTAAACCTTTCCAGACAGCACAATCAATGGCATGTTTTTTTTTGTTTTTTTTTTTCAAAAAAATATCTAGATTATACACAGGAGGATTTCATAGGTAAATCATGGTCATTGACATTTTTTAAAAAAGTTTCCATGTGATTTTAATGCATAGAAAACTTTGGGAACTACTGAAATACAGTGTTCATAGAATTAGAACTATGAGAGGTGTCACAAGTCTTCTGTCCTTGCAAAATCACAGCTATCTCAATTTTCTTTGCAGATAAACTATTTATCAGCTTCAACATTTCTATATTTATTGTAACCATGGATATGAATAGCAGTGAGAAAGAGTTCATGCTGTTTGGGTTAACAGAGGATATTTTAAAGGAGGAACTAGTGTTTGTGGTGTTCTTCTTTCTCTACTTGGCAACTCTGTTGGCAAATTTACTTATTGTGTTGACCATCAAATACAGTTGAATGCTTGGGAGCCCCATGTACTTCTTCCTTTTCTACTTATCCTTTGTTGATGCCTGTTTCTCCACAAGCACAGCATGCAGGTCGATTATAGATGCTTTGTCTGAGAAGAAAATTATCTCCTATAATGAATGCATGGTCCAGGTCTTTGCAATCCACTTCTTTGAATACATGGAGATTTTGGTTGTCATCCTCATGTCTTTTGATCAATATGTGGCCATTTGTAACCACTGCAGTACATAACCATCATGAGCAGACATATGTGTATTATATTTGTTAATCTGGCCTGGGTGGTATCTTTTATCCATTCTTCATCACAGATTATCTTGACTTTGAAATTACCCTTCTGTGGTCCTAATGTTATTGATCAGTATCTTTGTGAAATGCAACCAATGCTGAAACTTGCCTGCATGAACACTTAGATCATAAATCTACTCATAGTCTTTAACAGTGGGTCCATATGCACGGTAAGTTTCATAATCTTGATAATTTCTTATATTTTAATCTTATATTGTCTGAATAACCACAGTACAGAAGGAAGAAAGAAAGCCCTCTCCACCTGCACCTCCCACATTATCATGGTCATCTTAACTTTTGCTCCTTGTGTATTCATATACACTTGTCCTCCAACCATATTTCCAGTGGATCAGATGGTGTCTGTGTTTTGCCCTTTTGGGATACCCTTATTCAACCCTCTTATTTATACTCTGAGGAATGCATAAGTTAAAAATGCCATAAGAAAGTACAAGAAAATGTGAGTTGACACGGTAGAATGGAAAAGTCTGCTTGCAATTTCTGTAAGTGTTTTAATAAAATTTATTGATAGAGAAGAGTAAATGTGCTCATCTTGACATAAATAATATAGTCCTTTCTTACTAGTAATGTTAGGGAAATAGGCAAAATGAGTACAAACTACAGAAACCCAGTTAATTTTGAGACAAAGTCATATAGATAGCATTACATCAAGTGCAAGATTTGTGGGAGCCCAAAACAACTCCACACTCCTATTCTTTGAAGTGCAGTTTCTCAGCCAGATCTTGTTGCATTAGATCTTTACCTCCCTCTTTGTGCATCATGCGGGTTTGGGATTTTCTTCACCTTGTTTCTGATCCAAGTCTAATAATTTCTTCTTGATTAATGACTGATCCATTTTGTTAACAATTCTGTTCTGGCACTACTGAATCTGAATCATATCTTCTAGCTAAAAGACACCTCAAAGTCACTTCAGGAAACCTATGGGCTCAAAGGGCCATAAATATCAGATAATTAAGCCTGTATTTGAAATTTGGTAACTTTTTGTGAAACACGTAATGTGGCCCTTCATTTGCCCCTTGAAATCATATAATGATAATACACATAATTTCTAAGTCCCTTCTCAGCCTGAAGTAGCCAGAAAGTTCATCATCCTAAATCCCTCAAGACTGAGGAATGAGTAAGCATATGGGGGAAGTTTGTAACCCAGGACCAAAGTAGATTCATTGATATTATAGATATTATCTTAAAATATTGATATAAATACAGTGGTTGGAAAAATCTTAATGCAGCAACGTGGTTCACTGATACTTTTTTAAGACACTCAGGCCAGCCTGCCTGACAGGTACACTTTTTTGTGAGGAGGGAAGTTTGGGACGTCACTACTTGAGGCCATAACAAATATTGGAGATACAAGTCCTTGGATAGAAAGTCATTGTCCAATGACCAGGATAAGCATTTTCTGTTGTAGATTTATACATTTATGTAAGCTTATTAAATTTACATTCTGCTCCAGGAGTTGTTTACTAATAAGTATGAGCAATAAAAGCCAGACCATGAGGGATTGGACAATAAAAGTCCATTTCCAAAAACAAAAATGATGATGATTGTTTTCCTATGGATCTAAGGACTGAATCTAAACTATGGTGGATAAACCCATCCAATGCCACTTTGGAAGCTTTCCATGAACATGACTCTGGGAAAAATACCACAAATGAACCTTTGAATTCTAAAAATAAAATTCTGGAAGATTTACATAAAGCCTGTATTCTTTAGTGGAAAACCTCTCAAACTACAAGTCCTGTTCATGATTTGACAATATTTTCCAGTTTTGTAACTTAAAATATCAACAAGCATCTTGACTTGCCACATGTTGGACATTGTTACCCATTGATATACTTTAATGCTGCTATATAGAGCAGAAGGAATTTTGTAGATTGGAGAAAAGTGAAATGTGGAAACAAGAAATGGTAACAGAGATGATTATGATAGAGGGTAAAATCCATTTCCCCCCACATTTAATAAAATTCCTCCTGGCATAAACATTTGTGGAAAGACATTGGTGATCTGAAAGGTTTCAATCCCCCAATAATTAATATTACCTGAGATTCCTCTGGACACTCATGTGTTAATGGCACCAAATTTCAGAGAAGCAATTTCATTCCTTTTGTTACGTTAAGATCATCCAATTCCAAATAGGGGTTCTATGGCTTTTAATCTTATCCCCAAGATAATAACTCTCAATTTAGGTATCCACCCAGACCTTTCATTTGTTTGGGAGACTGATTCTTGATATCTTCCTCTAATTCTCTAATAGGAAACTTCACAGTTAAAGACTGATTTTTTTTCCAATCATGCTCTATACACAGCCATTCTTAGTCAAATCCATTCTTCCATTTGCGCAGAGTGAAAATATTGGTGAACAAAAATTGGTCGCATCAAATTCACATCTTACATTATAAAAGTATTTTCCTTCGATCTATATACAGAATGTGATATATTTTCAAATTAATTCCTCTAACATTCTGGTATAAGCTGCTATCTCTTTCTGCCTCAAACACAACGATAGACTCTCATAATTCTTGCTGCTTCTATTCTTTCATTGCTTAATCTATTTGCAACACAGCAACCACAGACTCGTTATAAAATTTGATTAAAATCAGACCCCTCCTCTGTGTAAACCCTGGAGTGGTTCTATTTCCTTCAGAGTAAAAGCCAAAATCTTTACATTGATTTGACCTTTTGTTGCTTCTTTGGCTTCTTTGTTACTTACACCCTGGTTCTCTTGTCTCCAGCCACACTGAATGTTTTGCTCCTCCCTAACCATAATGGGTAGGCTTGCACCTTATGATTCTTGCTTCAGCTGTTTATTCTGCTTAAATCACTCTTCCAGTAATGTTTCATTTCTTTAAGATACTGCTCTAAGTCTCCCCTTGGTAAGACCTCCCAAATCTCCATATTTATTAAGCATCATCATAGCTTTCCCAATCTCCTTATCTTTTGTTACTCTTTCTTATTATAATACAATTTATCATACTTTAAAGGATGTACATTTTAGTCAGATAAATATTTCTTTGATTTCTATGTCCCCACTAGATGTAAAATCCAAGAAAGCAAGTATCCTTGTATATTTTATACAGGAACACATCCCAAGTCAGTTGTAGAGTCATTGAGTCATACTTAGCAGAAACTCTAAGTAATTGTGGTGGTTGCCATGATTGAGTGTGCAGAATCTGAAGAAAATAAATCACAGATCTTAACACTGGGGCATGTTGGTTTCTATAAAAATGCTTAATGTTTTCAATTGGATAATAAATAAAAATACATACTAGCACATTCTGGGTATTCTGATGACCACCTTACATGCAGATATGGCCACATAATTTCACTGTCAGAGAATGATTGTTACTATGGTGAAGCCAACCACTGCTACACTGTGTTGGCAATATAAGAAGTATGGAGATATGAACTTGGTAAATGAGGAAAGCATTTGTATCAAGTGGATGTCAAATGATTGTGAAAAATTACTTTTGCTACATCTCTGTGTACTATTCATGAGACAATTTTATTATAATATAACCACATTAATAGTCATGTTAAATTACATGTTAATTTGAATTTTAATGATGTTGTTGCAGTTATAGTTGAAAATTTCTTTTGGCTTTTCATTTATATAAGTGTTACAATTATAAGACACTTATTCCTCATTTTATGTTTATACATCTATATTAGTAATATATTGTAAATC
This sequence comes from Cabassous unicinctus, assembly GCA_029593785.1. Classification (NCBI taxonomy): domain Eukaryota; kingdom Metazoa; phylum Chordata; class Mammalia; order Cingulata; family Chlamyphoridae; genus Cabassous; species Cabassous unicinctus. The sequence goes on from JAQZBX010093024.1 coordinate 10,665, forward strand.
ATTCCCATTAAAACTGGGGTTCATGAGATATATTTTCCTTTAAAAGATTTCGACTTAATATTTAAAATTAAGAAATGTGTTCTATACTTTAGACAACAAAAGTAAGTATAGTAGAAATCCACTTTCTTGACTGAACTGTGCATGTATATAGAAAAATGGAAATGAAGCATATGACTTAAAACTTTGAGTTATGCTCTGGGACTGGACAGATACTCTAGTCCTGTCAGTTATGATTATCTAAATCCCAATAATCACTGAAATGTTTTGAGACTGTTAATGATTTTTTTCCTCAGGAAAAAAACAAAAAACAAAAACTCTCATAGTAATTTACATTTTATGAAGATTGCAATTTTTTTTTTGTAGAAATTCATATGCTCACTAATGAATTAGAGCACGAAGAGACTCTAAATTCATGAAATTATTCTTGCACCTGGTATTCACACCTGTTGTATCAAATTCCATTGAGTGTGAGTGGGATATGTTTTCCTACTGTATTAGTCAGCCAAATGGGTACTAATGTGAAATACCACAAATGGGTTGGTTTTTATAAAGGGTATTTATTTGGGGTAGAATTCCACAGACACCAGGCCATAAAGCGTTAAGTTTCTTCTCTCACCAGAGTCCATTGCCACATGTTAGAGCAAGACAGCTGCCGGTGTTTGCCAGGGTTCAGGCTTCTGGGGTTCCTCTCTTCCCAGGGCTGCATTTCTCTTTGGGCTTAGCTCCTGTTTCTTCCACAAGCTCAGCTGTAGATGATCAGGCAAATTGCTCTCTTCTCTTCCCCTGGGGCCTTCTTTCAAACATCAAAACTGCTTCTCAAAAGACTGCTTCAACTCTATTCTTGCCTTGCCTTTTATATTTGATTCCCCACCCACCAAGGGGTGGAGCTCAATGCCCTACTGACATGGCCCAGTCAACGCCCTAATCATAACTTAATTATGCCCAGATTAAGAGATCACTTTACAAGCATGATCCAATTATATTTTTGGGATTCATAATTACATGAAACTGCCCAACTGCAACACCTACTGTATTAGTCAGCCAAAGGGGTGTTAATGTGAAATACCAAAAATGGGTTGGTCTTTATAAAGGGTATTTATTTGGGGTCGAAGTCCACAGTTACCAGGCCATAAACCATAAGTTTCTTCCCTCACCAAAGTCCATTGTCACGTGTTGGAGCAAGACAGCTGCCGACATTTGCCCAGGGTTCAGGCTTCTTGGCTTCCTCTCTTCCCGGGGCTGCATTTCTCTCCGGGCTTAGCTCCCGTTTCCTCCACAAGGTCAGCTGTAGGCGATCAGGTGAACGGTTCCTTCTCTTCTCCTGGGGCCTTCTTTCCAACATCAAAGCTGCTTCTCAAAGACTGCTTCAACTCTGTTCTTGGCCTTGCCTTTTATATTCAATTCCCCACCCACCAGGGGGTGGGGCTCAACACCCTACTGACTGACATGGCCCAGTCAACGCCCTAATCATAATTCAATCATGCCCAGATTAACAGATCAGATTACAGG
>JAQZBX010093025.1:0-12207 GCA_029593785.1 Cabassous unicinctus
GTCAGGCCTGGGCAGTGCCAGATGCTGAGCCGTTTGTTTCCGTCCTCGGTTAAGGCCTCTTTATGGAAGTCATATGCGTAAACGTCAAAAGGCATGAAGCGCCCTGTCGTGAGAACCCCATCCCCGTGGGGACCCCGCTCCAGGACCGATCCAGCCTCAGGGGCTTCTCAGCGCCCCCAGGGCCCCCGGCGAGTCTTGAGTCCTAGAATTAGCAGTGGAACCTGGCGTGGATCCGTGTGTTTCTCGCGCCACGCGTGTCCTGCTCCTTTGGAGGTCAGTTTTGAGATGCTCTGGGCCACGCACCTGGAACTCTTCGTCTTGCGTCCGTCCACTCCTCTCCGACGTCGCTCTCCCGCCTCATCCTCCCAGCAGACCTCAGGCGACATTCAAAGTCCGAACGTGATAACTAAATACGACGCGCCTCTGAGCCACGTGGCACGTGGTGGCATTTCCTTCCTGGAACGAGGGTACGTGTGGCAGATGCCTTAGCAGGTGCCCGTGGGCAGCGAGACTGAAGGGAAGAGGAGTTTCGCGACGGGGTGTAGGGCTGCGCCCAGCGTGGAGGCTCCGTTCCCAGGTCGCCCGTCCCTAGTGCCACCTCGGACGGGAGCTGGCCTGCGGGTGCGCGCCAGGGACAGCGTCTGCGGGGCGGGGGCAGGCCTGGGCCGGGGGAAGCAAACCGTGCCGTGGGCTTCAGCTCAGCCACACGGGGGCTGGGGGGTGCCCCCCAAAACGCACGTGCGCCAAGAGCCTCAGGGGTGGCTTATTGGAAGGAGGCCTTGGAGAGGCAGTCGGTTGCTCAAATGGGGCCGTGCCCGGAGCAGCGCAGCCCCAAGTCCAGGGACTGGTGTCCCTGTAAGCAGAGGGACAGGCAGGAAACCAGGGGACGCCGTGTGGCGCTGGAGGCAGAGCTGCAGGCCGCACCCACGAGGCCAGGACGCCAGGCGGCCGCTGCGGGGCGCTGGGGAGGCGGGAAGGGCTCCCCGCAGGCTCCAGAGGGAGCGGCCCTGCCACAGCTCGGTTTTGGGCTTCCAGCCTCGGGAGCGGGGAGAGGAGAAATGTCTGTGCTAAGCCGCCAGGTCTGTGGTGCTTCGTCCCGGCAGCCCTGGAGACTGAGGCGTCTAGAGCGACGGCACCCGCGGCCTCTGCCGCGTCTCCCAAACGGCCAGGCCTCTCGCGTCCCTCTCCAGGAGCCGTGGACCCTGGCCTCCTCGGGAAGGCCGGGCAGGTCCTGGAGGAGCTGGGGCCTCTCTGTACCGGGGGCCTCTGGGGGCCCTGGGGGCATGTGTCCATGTCCAGCCTCCCACAACCCCTGGCCTCCCATGACCTCCCGCCTCCCACAACCTCCAGCCTCCCAAGACCTCCAGCTGGGCCTGTTCATGGCCGCAGCAGCGTCTCGCCTGGCTCTGGTCCTGAAGCACCCAGGCAGGGGGTGGTTGGGGCCTGACCCCATGAGCACGGCCCCCTGGGCAATGTCCCCTAGGCACGGCCCCCTGGGCACAACTCCCTGGGCACGGCCCCTTAGGCAAGGTCCCCTAGGCATGGCCCCCTGGGCACGGCCCCCCGAGCACGGCCCCCTGGGATCCCACGTGGATACAGACGAGTTCTCTCGTCTGGCGGGCGTCTGGCCTAGCACGGGGAGGCGTGTGACACGCTAGGAACAAAGACTCGAGCGTGGGGCCTTGCTGGGACGCCAGGGGTCCGGGGTGTGGGGGCTGCTGGCCGGTACAGGGGGGCGTTCCCGGAAGGGAGGGGCCTGAGCTGAGGCCTGAGCAGGGGAGGGATCCAGCTGAGGAGGAAGAAGCAAAGGCGTGGGGCGGAGAGGGTGAGTGGAGGAGGCTGCCATGGGCCCTGGGGGCCTGCAGGGAGTGGGAGCCGGGTGCCGCGGCGGGACGGGGGCCTCTGGGCCTCATGAGGGCTCGGCCTGCGCGGGCGGTGAGTGGGCGCTGCGAGCAGGACGCGGGAGGGGGCGCAGCTCGGCACCTGGACGTGTGGACAGGGCGCCGTTTCATCAGGGACCCCTGAGGTCTCCCATGTGCCTGTCTGTCTGTCTGTCTGTCTGTCCATCTGGAATTCCAGGATCCCCCGACTCTGGGCAAAGAAAGACCTTGCTCCTACTCCCCCGTGCTCAGCGTCTCCCAAATCCGCTCACACTGCGCGGCAGGGGACCCGTCTGCAAACTCCGTGGCTCCGGCCGGCGAGCGGGGCTTTCTTCTCGGGCCCCTTTCACGGGCCCCGGGGAGCTCTCTGGACCCCGAGGCAGCAGCTCAAGCACAGCGGCTGCTCGGTGACTCGCACAGCAGTCGAGGGGTTCTCAGGATGCCTCAGACACACGAACCTTCTATTAAAATATTTGGGTCTGGACCGAATTCAGCCCCACAATGTAGCATTCTGCTTAACGACTGCCGAGTACTGTCTTATCTGAGGAGAAACAGGGCATTTTAAGACCACAGAGCACAAAGTTAACAGCTCAGAATTTTTGCCAGTTAATTGACTTAAGCCATTAAAGGGAAGGATTTTTGGCAAATCCTAAGCAACTTGTACAATCACAGCCGCGGACATGTTCAAACCATTTTAAAACAAGCGTCTGGTGAGCCAGGCATCTTAGGAAAGCAGGTTGTTTAATCAGAAGGTTTGCAAAAGCTTCTGTGGCTCCCAAACAAACGCTCTGAAAACGGTTCCACTTTGTGACAGAGCCAAACCTCTGAAGCTCATGGTGGGTTTAACAGAGACCGGCCACAGCCGTCACCTGCAGCCAGGCCTTGTCGCTGCCGGCCGCTCTGGCACTTCCCTCGCGCCGGGGCTCTCCTGCTTTCGGGGACCTTCGAGCCCGGGGAGATCACCTGGCATCGGGCCGCAGAGGCCCCCTCTGGAGATGCCAGCTCAGCGCGCGCTGCTGTCCCTGCTGACGTCTGGCTTCTCCCCCCGGGGCTGCCCTATAATGAACCCACGACCCCCCTCAGCTGCAAAAACGGGGGAGCCCACGGCCTCCAGCTCAGGCCAGGGGTCTGCGGTCGTGGGCAGGGGCTGGGGGTCCCGCGCAGGCAGGGGAGGCTCCCCACTGTCGTTTAGCTGCGTCACCCCCTGCTCCTGTGGGGTGGGGGAGCCGTGCTGACCGACAGAGGAGGGTGCCTCGCTGCCCGGGGCCGAGGGGAGGCGTCCACGGCCTCCACCAGCCCGGGAGGGGCAGGGCAGGCTCTCCAGCCGCAGGTCACTACAGGGCTGACAGGAAGGAAGCCTGGCAACTGGCAGGAGGAGGCGGCCCTGGAGAGCCAGGCAAGCTCTGCCGTCGAGCTCAGGAGCCCCCAGCGCCCACCTGGGTCCCCTGTCGCCTCCCGCATGGGCCTCCCACTCAGGACCCCTGGGCAGGGGTGGTTCCTCGCAGGCCACGAGGGGGCTTTGGGGCAGGGGAGATGTGCCCTCGCAGCCACGCGCCGAAGGAGCCTCCTGATGAGCTCGGCCAGCTGCGCTGGGGCCGGCTCGGGCCTGCCGTGAGCGTGGCGCTCTGAAGGCGGAGGCCCTGCGCGCCCAGCTCCTTTGGAGGACACCCGCGCCCGTGCCCAGGCTGGTTCCAGGCCGCTCCTGCAGCGGGGCCTGGGTCTGCCCCGCCCTCCTGCCCCTCTCGTGCCCAGAGCCCTCGAGGCTCCTCCGCAGCCACGGCCCCACGCGCTGAAATCCGCTCCAACCCCTCAGCCTCCTTGTGGGGGTTTCTTAGATTGCCAGCGGCAAGAAAACGGGGATTTTCTTCCCTGTGATGAATGGCCGCGTCTCAGAAGTTCGTCACCAGCAGAAGTGAACACGTGCCTTTTCTCTTTACTAACGGAGAGGACCATGTAGGGACGTAAAATCTCCTGGGCTCCGGGTACGTGTCCTCGGGAACGACACTGGGGCCGCCTGGCTCTGTGCGGCACGGAGCGGCTCCTGCCTTCTCCAGGGCCCACTGCCAGGGTCCGGGGGCTCCGCCGGGATGGCAGGCGGCTTCCCGCAGGCCCTGCAGGGTTTGCGTCCTGGACGCGCCCGGCTCTCGTGCTGCCCCTGCCGCGTGTTCTCCCATCCGGGGTCACGAGTGGAGAGGCTCGTGGCGCGTGTTCAATAAATGGCAACGACCTTCACGGGACACATGCCCTTGAGAAACACTGGCGGCCCTGGGACGCGTGCAGCCTTGAATTCCGCGCTTTGGGGAGCGGAAGGCAGACGGGTGGGGAGGGGGGAGGAAGCTGAGGGTGCTCTTGCCAGCGGCTGCCCCGCAGCGGGGGGCAGCGCCTGCTTCGGGGGCGGGAGGCCCCTGGCACAGCGGGGACCCCTGGTCCTCCTCCCGGGTGGGCCCTCCTCCCGGCAGCCGCTGCCCCTGCCCAATCGCCTCTTCCTGGGCCGCACGTTGGAATCACTTGGGGAGCTTTGAAAACAAAAGAGCTGTTTGCGGGGCCCAAGCCCAGATTCCGATTCCCCTGCTCCTGGGGGCCCTGAGCTCCCCCAGGCGGCTCTGAGTAGCCCAGGCTGAGCCTGGCCCTGAGGCGCGGCCAGGGCAGGAGAGCGAGGGAAGCGGCGCCCCCTCCCGGCGGCCCCAGCACTGCGGCCACACCAGGGGCCGAGGCTGCAGAAGGGGGGGGCGGCCTGTCGCGCCCCGTCCCTCAGGGCCCCCTCGTTCCTTGGGGCAGGGAGGCAGCCTGGCCCCAGCGCTCGCTCCGCCCGACTAAGGCTGCTGGCACCGAGCGCTTGCCCCTTCCCGGCGGCCGCACGTCTTTGGGGGCTGCACTGGGGGGCGGCGGGGTCCCTGCTGGCTGGCGGTGGCCACAGGCTTGTCCCTCGGAGGGTTTCGGGGCCCTGATCTCAACTCCAACAGGGGCAGGTGCCTCCGCAGGAGCCGGATGTGGGTAAAGGGCGTGTGCGGGGAGGGGGCTAAGACCTCAGGGATGAGGTTCCTGCCCCAGAATCCACGAGTGTTCAGAGGCCCCCGAGGCATTCGTGGAAGAAAACACAAGTGTTTAAGGAACAAAATGCTCTTTTTATTAAAAATTGTACCCAAAGCACCTCTCTGTCTTCCTACAAGTTGTTTTTGCTCTTTTTAAAATGAGATGTTTTTCTGCACAATTCCAGAAAAACTTGTCGGGAAAACTTCAGGATTGACCAGAAGGTGGGGGGACACGAGGCGCCTGCGGCTGACCCGCTCAGCTCGTGCGTCTCCCCGTCGCCCCGCCAGCCTGGCCCCGCTCAGGGGCGTCGAGTTAGAGCCACGTTTACATGCAGGGGCGACGGCTTGGGGGTGGATGACTGCACCCTGTGCCAAGAAGTTTTAAAATCTGAAAACCATGCTACAAACCATTACGCAGAAACCATGCTTCAGCCCTGGCGTGACCACGAACAAGCATCAGGAGAAGCCCACAGGGTGAGAGCTGTCCTCTCGCGCTGTGGGAGGCTGCGGGCAGTGCGTGGCCGTCCCCTTGCGGCGCCCCCAGTGCTTGGGGCTGGGGAAGGACGGGCCCCACGCCTGCCTCTGCCAGGACGTTTAATAAAGGCCCCTTCGAGGCCTGGAGGTGAGAGGGCTGAGGGAAGGGGGGGCAGAAGAGGCTCAGGCGGCGCCATGCACTCTGGGCGCAGAGACCGTGCCGCTCACCTTTCTGGAAACGTGCGCCCCTGGGGCCCCCGGGTGGAGAAGGGGGCGCCCTGTGCCAACCCGCCCCTGGGCCCAGACTGCTCAGCCGCCCCCTCCTGTCAGGAGACAGCGGCTCCTCCGCCAACAGACCCTTGGTGACCCGTTTGAGGGCTGCGGCGGGAGCCACAGAAGAAGGTAGGAAGAAAGCATTTGTCTTGCCTCGGTTAGAGGAATTACGCGTGTCCTTTCTTCAGAACTGAGATCAAAGTGTCCCTTTTGCTCTGGTGAGATAACGGTTTCTCCCTACAGATGACAGCTCCGTGGCCGTAACGCTGTGGGAACCTCCCCCTCTGCTCCTCGGGGTCAGAGTGGCCCTCCCGGCGGAGGGTGGAGTGCAGATCCGCAGCGTCTATCAGCAGCTGCCAGCCCAGCACAGCCTCGTACAGACAATTCCAAACAGAAAAGTTGACTAAAAACAGATAGAATGCTGGAAACACAATGAGCCTGTGGGGGGAAACCTGTCATGTTGTTGCCACTAAATCTGAAAGAAAAGAACAGATCTCAAATCTCAAACCAAATCATCCCCAGACTGAGTCGACTCCAGGGCTTTTCCCCGTGCTCCACAGCAGCGGCCGTGTGGCTTAGAAGGCAAGCAGAGCGCACAGAAGACAGGTTCGTCCATGTTCTCCGTTTGCTGACGAGAAACTCGAGTGGCACGTTGCCAGCTCCTGCCCACTTTGCCATCTTTGGACCAGAGAGGAAGGAGGCAAATGGGCGCCGTCCTCCGAGGCGGGTCCTGCCCGGCGAGCCGTGGGGAGTGATTCTCGCGCAAAGCTGGCTTTGGACAGAAGGTCTAGGATTTTTGGTTTAGAATACTTCCACCTCCACTCAGAAAAAGAAAGAAGGAGATGAAGACGGGGGGGGCGGGGGAGAGAGAGAAGGGAACCTGCTCACACCCTCTAATTTTGGAAAAATGGAAACTCTCCTTGTTCTCGCGGGCCACACCTGGCAACTCTGAAGGCGGAGGATGGAGCCCACGCCCCCGCCCCCTGCCCAGGGCTGCGTGAACAGAGAGCGGCCACGAGGTCCGTGATGTCTCGGGCCTTGGCAGGGGACCTGGGAGGACAACGCCCCTACCCACCTCCTCGGCTGCTGGGGCGTGGGCAGAGGGGCAGCCTCCTGCCCACTCCCCGCGCCTGCTGCCAAGGCGGAACTGTAGGCCCTCCCCGTGACCCTGGGGGCGCACGCCCTGGCTGGGACCCTGGAGCTGGGCCCTGGGCTGAGGGCCTGGCCTCTTGCCACTGAATCACGATGTGCTGGACGCACACTGGTTAGGGCTGGACTCTGAGTTTTTCAAAGGAGTTCATGGTACTTTCATTTAGCTAAGAAATACACAAAACTATAATAATTAAAAAAATTTTTCCAGAAAACCCGTTAAGGCTAAAAGCTGGTCTCGGGTCAGTGGACGATGGAGTGCCCTGGCTGTCAGGAAGCGGTGAGAGCGGGCAGGAGCGCAAGATGAAGCGGAAGCCGTGCCGAGAGGAAGGGGCGGCAGACGGAGCGCCTGCCGTGGGCACGAGGTGACTCCGGACCTTGGTTTTCAGAGCTGTTTTGCTTTATTTGGAGACACTGTCGCTTTTTGTCTTTTTCCCACGTACAAAGCTGAATGATTAATAAAAAGGCACCTGGAGACAGCAAAGACTCATTCATTTCATGTAACAGAGTTTAAGAAAAGATAAAAAGGTTTAAAAAATACTCCAGTTAACAATGCACACGTCGTACATAACAAGCAGTTTCGAAAAAGCCACCTTTTGCTTAGTGGAGCTGGCAGTGCCCTGTGGGTTCACGTGAAGAAACTGGCTGGCAAAGGACCATCGTGGTGGCTTCCAGCCTTGGGGCATCCCGCTCCTGTACTATCAGGTTTAGAGGGAAAAAAATGCCCCGGATATATTTACCACTGGAATGACAGAGAATGCAACAGCTGCGTTCCAGTGGGGACAAACAAGACCCCTTCGAATCACTTGCCCCGTTGCCTGGGACCCGAAAGCTGATTTCTCTCCTAGAAACTGCTGAGTGAGGCTATTCTAGAAATGGATGAAGATGGTTCAAAAAGCTCCGAGCCCAGGTAAAACAGTGGCTAGGCAAACCCCAGGAGTGAGCTACGAGCCAGAACATGGCAGAACGTGGAGAGTAACGAGAATTGGCTGGTTCTCCGAAAGAGGAGGTAGAAAAGAGAAAGGAGCGGGCCAGGAGGCAGTTCCGAGGTTTCCTGGAGCCCTCCCCCTCTCCCCACCCTTCTCGCCTTCCCAGCTGGTCTTTACGATGGAGAAACCCAGGACTGGTGGGGGAGGGGGTGTTTGAGCGCTTCCCAAGTCACAGAGGTGCCAAGCTATTGCACCAGTGAAATACACCTTCTCTTAAAAAGAAAAGAAAAAGAAAGAAATCCGCTTCCTGCAGCGATGTTACAAAAAGCCATTAAAAAAACCTCTCTAATTGAAATCTATTATTCACAAGTGGTTAAAATCATCACTTATCAGAATTTTTTTTTCTTAAACAAAAACTTCGGCTCGGTTATTGGAGTTGATTGTCTTAAAAAAAATAGACGTCTCCGTGTTCTCATCCGCTCTACCCTGGTAGAGGCGGTGCCCACAGTCCACTGCCCGGGGCGTCAGTGGCCGAGGTCAGACGAAGGAGGAGAAGCCCGTGAGCGGGGCCCGGGCGCCGGGCTGCGGGCCCGCGGGGGCATACGGGCCGCCAAAGCTCTGCGTGGTGGCCACGGTCTGGAGGCAGGCCCCGGCCTCCCCGGCCGCGCACTCCTCGTACCTGTAGGGCGCTGGCACCTGGCCGCCGGGGGGCCGGCGCTTCCACGAGTTGTAGTAGGTGGGGTCGCTCATGTAATGGTTGACGAAGGAGCGCTGGGGCAGCTCGTCCTCGTAGTCGGAGTCTGTGGCCTGCGTTGGGGAGAGGGACGGTGAATGCCATGGGGCCGGGGGCGCAGGGCCAGCTGGCACCCTCTCGCCCCTGGGGCCCAGCACGAGAACCAAGGGAAACCCCCTCCCTGCCTTCCCGGCCCACATCCCACTGTGGCGACTCAGCAATTCCGCTCTGCCCCCGCAGCCAGGTGCTGGCCTGGGCCCTGATGCCCGGCTCCCAGGCCCCTGCCCCCTGCCCCGGAGCCCACCCATGGGGCCGTAACTGTGGCTGGGTAGAGCCTCTCAGGTTTCCAGGAGCTCGGCTGGGGCAGAGGAGCCTTGGGCTTGAGGCTATGCCGCGTGGGCCGTAATGGCCTTTCCTCTTTCCACAGGCGCCAGCAGGACCATACGGAGTAAAGAAGCGAGCCCCCCAAAACACTGCCGCAGGCTCACAGGGAAGCTCTGAACAAGCAGATTCCCAGGCCGGGGCTCCTGCCCCGACTAGGTGGGCGGGGGTTGGGCCCAGGAATGTGCACAGTTTGGAAGCCCCCAGAGGATGCTGACTGAGGGCCAGGCCGCGAGCTCTCATGCAGCATCCGCGCCGTGCGGCAGTCAGGGGCGGCCAGGCCCAGTTTTGGGCGTGAAGGCCAGTCCCAGTGCCTCCTTCAGAGCGTGAACACTCAGGAGGAGACGCCGAGGTCAGGGGTGCTCTGGAGACTGGGTCAGCAGAGGCCGAGGAAGGGGAAGTGCCTGTTTCCCTGACCTCCTGTGGACTCTGCAGAGACTCATGACCACAGAAGGGCGCGGCTGCTCCATGGACACGTGCTGCGGCTGTTTCCCTGTGCCGAAATGGGGGTGCACTAGCCCCACAGCTCCCCCGGGGTCCATCCAGGCAGCCCCCTTGGCGTCCAGGCTGAGCAGAAACCCCTCCTGCCCGTGGGATGGGGCCACAGTCTCCGGGAGTTTTCACACAGACGGGAAATCTGGACCTAACTGGAATAGTTACGAGAGTGTAGCAATGAATCACAGATGTGGGACTTTACAGAACATTACATGTAAACTGTTTTTCCTGGTGACACAATATACTGTCAGCAGCTGAATACATCTGTGGCTCCTCATTTTTTTACTTAGTCGAAGCTCAGATGAATGCAGAGCTAAAAACAAGTCTTCTGACACATTCCGGGATGCGAAGAACACTGGGCTTCTCCCTGCTCTGAGGAGTTCCTGCTGAATTCTCTTCTCACATTCCAGATCAGCCATTCATGCAACGAGGGGAGGGGCCAGCCAGGGAGAGCGGCGGAGCAAGGGGCTAAGCCCGGGTCTGCAGCCCCTGCAGAGTGGATTTATTCCCAGCCCCATGGCCCCCTCTGCCGCCACCGAGCACGTTCACCACCCCTATTCATATTCCCCCAAATCCCAAATGCTCTGAATTAAAGTTGTTTTTTTTTGGTAACTCATTTGGTGGCCAAAGCTGTCCTGGCTCGACCCAACTGGCAGCTGCCCCGATCCGAGCTGACGCGGGGCTTGTGCAGGCCTCAGCAGGGGCTCCTAGCATGCCCACTCAGCGAGAATATTCTCAGGCTTCGCTGCAGAAGGATGAATGGGATTCATGAGGGAGCACTGCCCAGACCCCCTGCAGAGCTCACAGCACTCGTGGTTCATTCCCAAACCTGGAGAACGTGGAATTCTCACGTACACCTGGCCTCACGGCTTTCAGACAAAAGGTCACAGGCCTGTACCTGTGGCTGTATTTAAGAATTTATTCCTAGAGGCTTGGGGGGCTCACAAGGCACAGCTCAGTGTAGGCAAAGGCAAGGCAGAAAGAGAACAAAGAGCATCCGGAAGAAGCTGCAGGAATCTGTTCTCAGCTCCGAGCTGGGTGTCACCTCTTCAGGCACCCAGTTGGGTTCTAAATTTCCTGACGCTTAGGGGAAAAGAACACATGTTGAAATACAGTGAAGTCATCGCTTTCTCATGAGAAATTCCCGGGAATCTCAGCAACGGACTAGCGCAGTTCGGTTCCAGGCTTCACGAGCAAGGGGTAGGCGTCGTGATTCCCAGAAGGTCAACTACGACTCGAGACCTGCGCCCTCTTCAGATCACGCCCTCAGGTGCTCCAGGGGAGGCCCCGCTCACCCCCGATCCACAGGGGTGCTCTCACGGGAAAAGGCGGGAAGTGGGGATCTGGTCAGCCTTCTCCTTTGGCGCGTGGAGACCGAGGCCCACAGAAGCCACGTGACCTTCTCAGCGCCATGACAGCCAGAGGCCGCAGGACACTGTCTTTCCCGTAACAGAGGGACCCTTCACTCACAGTTTTATGAAAGTGGAGAAGCACTGCTGAGGTGGGGGCCTCAGAGCAAGGCGCTGTGCAGGCCGGAGAAGTCGTCAGCTCCAGCGGTACTCGCCCTGTCAGTGCCTTTTCCTCAAGCCTGCCCAGCACCAGGCGCCTTCTCCTGCACTTCTCTACCCGCTTCTACCCCTGCCTGTCCCACCCCCTCCTGTGGCTGCTCAGGCTCTGGAGCAGCAGGTCACAGTGGCCGGGGGAACGCAGGGGCGCTCTGGAAGGGACCTCTGAGCTACTGCAGGAGTTTCATTTCTAGGAGTACGTCCAGCCCGGCTTGGGGAATGAGATTCATACATATGCTTATGTGATTTGTAGAACAGTTTCATTCAGACTTCTTAGTCGCTGTCTATCACTTTCTTAAAGTCCTAGAGTCTCAAGAGAGGCTCTGTGACAACGAGGATGCCAAGAAGGGGTCCATGCAGGAGAGGCCAGTCGGGGGGCTGCCCGGCTCTCCCTGCTGCCCAGCGTTTGTGTCTGGATACCAGGCCCCTCCAGCGATCCTTGCCTGCCTCTCCCGGCCACAGGGTCTCAGCCCCTGGCCAGCAGGCGGGCACTGGCTTGAGCTGCGCCTGTGGGCTTCTCTCCCTGGCGTTTTCCCGCTCATCCGGAAGGGCGGAGGAGGTCTGCAGGTGTGGGAGCCAGCTGGGGGCCGGGGCCTTTGTGACTCGAGTGGTTCCACAAGCAGTTTGCAGAGTGAGACCACTGTGCAGACAGAAGCAGACGCGGCAGGAGGGGCTCCCCTGGCTTGCTGCTCTTGGCTTGGGGAGAAGTGAGCATTTCCCCGGAATCACAGGACAAACAGGCCAGGCAGAGCTGACGCCACTTGGGAAGGCACAGCATTAAAACGCCCGTCTTTCTGCTCCCGCTGGGCACTGTGCAGATGACATTATTATTTTTTCATGTAGGTATATTTCAGTGAGTTAGAATTATTACACATAGGAAATACTGCAGGGTCTTTTTTTTTCTTAAGTTTCCTGTGTGGTGTGAAGTGGTGATAGGTGCTGGTTTCCCAGGAAATCACAGAAGGGCAGCACGTGATTGCATGTGCATCAGGCTGCCTCTGGGAGTGTGTAAGGGCGCCCAGGTGCCTGGCAAGCAGCTGACAGAGATCCTCTCCACAGTCTGGGGGTTCTACAGGCGAGATGAAAGACTCAACAGGTTTAGAGGGAATTAATCAGGTATGAGGGGCTTGGTCTAGGTTGGTTGGAGCAAGAGGGATTTTGAAAACTGCTTCTTTGAATTTTGAAAACAATTTTTAAAATGTGATTTGAAGAGCAGAGGTGATATAATTCACAAGCAGTCACGTGATGCAACGGTGACAGAAGCTCGTATTTCTCACCGAGAACCATAAAGACTCA
>JAQZBX010093026.1:0-12201 GCA_029593785.1 Cabassous unicinctus
GAATAACCAGTATACAGAAAAAAAAAGTCTGTTTTATCAAAATAGCTTCTTGTACATTAACCTTATCATTTTCCAGAGAAACAAGTCTTATCACTTTTAAAACAACCTAATGTTCAAACCTGCTTTCTCAAAGTCAAATCCTGAAAAGTAGCTTTTTATTTCAAACTTTTGCAAAAGATTTGTTTTTTTCACCATGAAAAAAATAAAGTAATAAAATAATTGAATTTATTTAATATGCAATAGTCTAAATGAAAAGTATTTGAAATTGTTCTAAAAGGTATTCTTTAACCCTATGTTAATTTAAGTTATATAAATAAATAAAAGGGTCATATAAATACTTTAAAAGTGTATAAAATTCCTAAAAATTTAAAAATGTTTATGTATCACAGAAACAACCTCTCCACATATAAATCAAGAAGCAGATGCTTTAACTCATGTTTATCTGATTTACCCCACCTCTGCTAAAGAAGCAGCTCTATAGCTGCAGAAAGAAAGCAGCCATTAGGAGCTGCCAAGGGTAGTGCATAACAGTAAATTATAGCAAATTAAAATAACACCACTGCGGTATGCAGCAGTCCCAAATATTGCTAGTTTGTTGCAAAAAATTAATATCCAGTTATGTCACTATCACATTGTTTTGAAACTTGCTAAAGCTTCCTTTAATATCTCCTTAAGTCAAACCAGCCCGAATTCCCCTTCGTATAAGAAAGCCAATAATAAACAAAGTTTAAATTCAACACTGTGAGTCACAGCTCTAGTTCCAATTAAAATGCTACCAGCAAAACCAATGCAGGTATAAGATTACAAGTTAATGTGCTGCACCACAGACCAAATAGAAAAATAATAATAATCTGTTATTGCCTATGCATCAAGCTCTACAGAATAGAGAAAATAAAGTCATTTTATTCATGCTATTAACCTATATAAACTCACTGGTTAGGAATCTTAAGCTATAAGAAATAAAAGTTTATTCTTTGGATGTCTACTAATTAAAAGTCTTATTATATAATCTACTATAATTATGAATCATGTATAAAATGCTTAAATACTAATTAAAACTTTGATAATACACTACATTATGTGATTAAGGAATTTGATAACTTGTAAGTTACATATTAATATATATTATTGGATGTATATGTAAACATCTTCTTTTGAGTTTAAAGAATCCTAAAGCCAAATCTATTAGGAAAAAAATTAATGGGTATTATTCAAACCTAAAAGTGAAACATCATGCAAAAAACTTTGTTAATTAACAAACCAATGCCTTGCTAGTCAGCACTTTTCACATTTCAAGAAAAATAATAAGAACTAGAATAGTAAGCACAACAGGGATATTTTATAATAAATAAAAACAGATAAAGTGCATTACAGAAAGTGTTGTGTTCCCTCCTGGGGAGGCTGGCCACTTCCTCAAGAATTAACACAGTGTTTCCAAGTTAACATCTATAGTATGAAGTTCATTAATCATGAATGCAGAAAAAAAGACAGTCCCTAGTCAAACCAATTAAAGTCCCACCCTAAGAGAGGGTACTCTACACAAGTGTTTTCAACCAAAACTCTAGTATCAAGTACTAATTCAAAACTTCCCAGCCGAAAGCTAAATGTTAGTAAGTTTATATGTAAAACTGCTCTATTTAACTTTCATTCTATAACTCTGTTCAATATTAATTTAATCTTATAGTTGATTATATTATTCTTGTTTCTCACTCTAATTATCAATAAAAACTTATTAAACTAAATATATATATTACCATTTATCTTGTATTCAGCCAGCACTCTGGCCAAAAGTGGGCCATGTATATAAGTGTGTCCCTCAGTTTAATGAGCATATAGATGTATGTATACATGTCATAAAAGATTGAAATATAACAGTTAAACCCTTGTTTATAAACAATTCTTCACTTATTTTATATTCTTTCAATTATTAACAAAATTTCACTCACTAAATATCAATAAAAGGTCCTGTCACAAGAAACGCTCAATAGCCCCAACATGTGTCAATATTATGTCTTTTAGGCTTTAACTCTACTCATTCTGCCTTCCCACAAGCATGTATTTATCATTACATGAATAATATCCTCATGGCAGCCCCCTCAAAAACACTTTTAGCACAACTCTATAAACATCTCCAAAATTTTTTTACCCAAGGCAGTTTCCAAATAACCCCTAATAAAATCCAATTAACTCAGCCTTGAAAATATTTAGAAAATGTCATATCATCTAAAACAAAGAAACAAAAAAAGGGGGAATATGGATACCTCCTCTAGAAATACAATAACCATTGTACTACATACTGTAAATTTTTAGAATTGTGATAAAAAAGAGCCTCTCAGCAGCTGAGAAACATTTCTTCCCTCATCAGTACAATCATCAAATACAAGCTAGAATTCTGTACAAAGAAATGTTAGGAAATGGATCTTAGAAAGGACCTGTAACCTCATAAATTGGGGGCAAGGATATGCTTGTGTGCTTACTCCAACAGGCCCCTGGTGGCTGCCAGCAAAAAACGTGAAGCTCTACCATGAGCTGGAAAGATCACCCATTCAACCCAATACCACAGATGGAGAAGATAATGATGGAGGAACAAAGAAACTCCCAGATGCATTCATGCCATAACATTATTCAAAATCTGGGAGTAACTTGGGGAAGTCTTAATCAATTAAACCTAAAAAATTCTTTAGTACACTTACTACTTTCATTATTTCAACTATTTTTATAGCTGCCACTACCACCACTATGGCAGTTGCCTTAACAGAATCTGTTCAAACTGCTCATGCTGTTAATCAAATTATGGCCAATGTCACTGATGAACTTTTAACACAAACTCATATCGGTAATAATATTCTTACCAAACTTGATGCTTTAGGAGCATCTATTCTTTGGATAGGTGAAAAACAGCAAGCTCTGCTTACTAGACAGATTTTCAGTGCATTTGGGATGATGTAAAAATTAGTATCACCCCTTTGACTTGGAAGAGCTCCCAACTTTCTTGGTAACAAGTTAAAACTCACCTTCAAGGAGCCGTCACCTTCCATTTACAGAGAGAAGTACTGGTTCTCCAGCAATGTCTGGAACATCAACTTTCTCTAATACAACTTTTTGCTCAGCAAAAGTGTTTCAAACACTTAATGATAATTTACAGTAGTTAAATCCCTCAAATTGGTTTCATGGCCTAAACATATGAATCTGTATAATACCTCTCATTGGAAAAATCGTGCTTCTTGCTTTATTATCAATTCTAAGGTTAATCTGCCAGGCCCTTTCTCGAGCTCATCACGTTGAACAGAAAATCATTGCCCTGGCCACTGCTTCATGTCTCTCACCTCCCACATCTGGAAATCAAGAACAAAGAAATGAAAGGGGGGGGAGACTTGGGGGCCCTTTGGTTAAAACACCTTTGAATTAATTTTTCACCCCAAGGTCTCCTTTCCCTCCTTCTCACCTCTTCCCTATTTTCCTGACTCTGTAACCCCTTTTTCTTCCTACACACAGTTTTTACTAGTCCCCCCCTTCCTGTTTTTCCTATCATAACCTGTAGGTATCCTGTACACGTCCCACTGGTAAGATTGCATTGTGCCATGAGCCTCGCATCCCTAGGTTGAATAGGCCTTCTAAGAACTGGTGTCGAACTATCTGTCTTCTCCCCATTGCTGGGCCCTCTCTGTATTAGAAACTTGGGTTACCTGAAACCAGTGACCAAAGCTGGGGTCCCACCTATGGGTCAGGAAGTCCCAAGGCTGGTGCTGGGTGTGGAGGCCTTGAACTGTCAAAGAACACTTCATCCTGCTTGGCCCTGGATGGCTGGTAGCCAATGATGAGTAAGATTCCTCAGTGAAGGAACAACTTTAGACAGGCACAGTCGCAGAGGGGCCATCAGGAAAGAATTTGTGGGCCTACAGAAGTAGAACACTGACCCTAACCCCTCCCAAAGGAGGTCTTTTGCCACCATGGCTATTTTGTTTCCCATGCACAGCCCAATTCGGATCCCAGATAGCAGACAGTGACATGGTCTTGCTATTACCATCAAAATTTGTCTCCCATTTATTTACTTTGAACTAATGGGAAGGGGGCGGTTTTTATAAAGGACTGTGTCAGGATAAATTTCCCTCTTCTCTTTCTTGTTGTTTAAACAGAAAAGGGGGGGGATGTGGGAACTCTCTGATCTTTACATATAAGAAATAGTTTGGATGCCTGTTTCTTTCCCCACACAGAGAATTCTCCACTATCAGTTCAATTTCCTTCCTCTGTTAGTTATCTTAGATATTTGCTACCACCTTATCTCCTACCTATATCATTAGATGTTTCAGTAATCTTGCTACCCCATTATCAACCTGGAATTCATATGATGTTATTTACGACCCTCACATGCATGATAGCTGTCTGCTCCCCTGAGCATACACCCTAACCTTTTGCTCTGTAAAAAAGAGAATAAAAACGATGTTGGGGAGCAGTTCAAGAGAATAGCTTCTCCAACTGCTCTCCCTCTGACCTCTGTCAACCTCCGTGTTAAGAGTAATTTCATTGTGCCTTCATGGGCTCTGCTGGACAGACCTGCACAAGATTTTGCAGGACAGATTCCTGGATATTAGCTTTCTCAATGGTTTATGATTGTTATATATGGGATTATGTGGATATAAAGATCACTAATTTGGAAAATGCATTGCCTATTTTCAAGAATTTAGGTTGAAGAAAGCAAAATCCAGTTACTCAGAAAAAAAAAAAAAAGAATTTATGTTGATAGAAATCAAGCAAAGCCACAGATTAGATCGTTGCATATAGAAGGAATTCTCATGTAAACCAAACAATACCTTATAAATGATATCCTGGACTAAATTAAATATTTTTGCAATAATTGATTCAGTGATTTCTATCAACATGATAGTTAACAAGGGTTTGAAAGGAAATTTACTTCAGCGATCACTCTGGAAAAATCAAAAGAATACCCAGTCACCTACTTTTCCATAGTCTATGTATGAATATGCCTACAAAGCCTTGTTAGAACATTACCTTGTCTGGTGCGAATCCATTTGTAGTAGGAACAGGTCTTTGCACAATGAGGTACTTTGGCCAGACTTTTATTAAGACAATGAAAATTTGTGTACCATAAATCATTGTTCCTCCTAATTCTTTAATTCACAGGGATATGATTGCATGGCTTCTAAAAAGTCATTTTGTAATAGTGTGGAAGGTGGTGAGGTGGGGCTCACGTGTGAGTTAGTTACATTAGGGTATGCATGTTGGCAAATATAGCTGATTCTAATCTAGATGTTTTTGCACATCTGCTTTGGCAGAAATGTTTCTTTCTCCAGATGTATTAACTTCTTATTATTGAAGTAAAAAAAAAATAACACAGACTTAATTGCTTAAAACAGAGCAATATTTTTGTTAATTGCTGGAAATCAGAAATTTGAAATCAAGAGATTGGCAAGGCTGCATTCCTTCTGGAATCTTCAGGAAATGTCCTGTACCCTTGCCTTTTTCTGTTTCTAGGCTGCCTGCATTTCTTGCCTCAGGGTCCCTTCCTTGCATTGTTCCAACTTCTTGCTCCATTATCACATTTCTACTGCTGATTTGATCCTCTTCCTCCTCCTTTAAGAATCTTTTTAAATTAAATTGACCCGCCTGGATGATCCAGGTTAATCTCTCACTTTTAAGATCCATAACTTCATCGTATCTGCCAAGTTCATTTTACCATTTAAGGTAACATATTCACAGGAATTAGTTTCAGGGGTTTAGGGGGCCATTTTTAAGGTTTGTATAGGTAAGTAGGATTGTCCCAGAGAGACATAATTACATAGAGGCATATTTTGCTGTAGGTACCAATGGGTAGAGGTTATTCTAGCACAGGTACTAGTTGAGCCGGTCTGAGCAAAGTTTATCAATTTGTGCTTCAACATATTAGAAACAGTCTATGTGGAATGTACCTTTTTTTTTTTTTAGGTGTTACCAAGGATTAAAGCCAGGATGTCATCTGTGAGAACCAGTGTTCAACCACTTGACATTCATCTGTTCTCACCTGTGTACTTTTTTTTTACCACACATTGTGTTACAACCCTTACCTCAAAACCACACAAATATTTCCCCTAACCTTTTTTGTTTCTATTTACTGAGTGCCTATTTTCTTGCTATTATGTTTACTTTTCACATTCTTCTTTAGTAGATTGTTTTAACTCATTAAATACACTCCCATGTTTATTTTTTGAACTCTAACTGCTTAATCTCCAAAAATTGATGCTCTTCAGAATTTCAGGAACATCGTCAACCATACCTCAAACAACAACAACAAAAAAATCCTATCTGCATCCTTTTCCTCTAAATGCTTTTATAAAATAGCCTAACTTATAGGTTTCTCCAATTATTGAACTTTAAATGGATTATTTCTAGATTAATCTTTCATCTGGTACTGTTTATTTTATTACTTATCTATGTTCCTGAACCCGTAGTTTTACTTGGGATGTAAATATATGTTCATTGCATTTTTGAAAATATTAAACATATATTTTTCTTGGGACTTGATGAACATCTGATATATGGGGTGGAAGAATTTCATGGGAAACAATTCTTATACCTCTCTTAGGGCTAGTGGAATAGCATCCATTACTCACAGTTTCAGATGTGTATACTATACCTAAGAGATATTTACTGACAAAAATCTAATAAAATTTTCTCAATAGAGAAATATTATTTTTTTTAGGATGTATCTAAACGCTCCTGGAATAGGGAATTTATTCAATTTGCTGTGTCTATAAGTTGAACATTGTGACTACTTTTAGTTTAGAAAGAAAAATTTAAAGTAAAGTAAGATTTATCACAAAGAAACCCAGGTCTGATTATATCCAATCCTTCCGTTTCCCTGGCTGGGATCTCTGCCTCTGTCATATGGTGAATGCATCGCTCTTTGGTTTCTTCTGACCTCTGGCTTCTTCTGACTTACTATGACTGAAATTCTTCTGCCTTATAAAGACTGCAGTAATTAAGACCCACCCTGATTCAATTTGGTCTATCTAATAAGGACCTTTGAAGATCCTATTCACATATGAGTCCACACCTAAACTAGTAACAACAAATTCAAAGGTCCTATTTACAAATGGATTGACAAAGGGAACTCTGAATAAGACCAGAGCATGTTTTGTGGGGTTCATGATTCAATCCCCAATCATTCTATTGCTTTAACATATTTCCTTCCTACTGATGTGGGGAAAGTCAATTCTGATTCTGTGTCCATTTATTATTTCTCAGGAATTCAGTCACTATTTTAGAGAAAGTGTTTGGACTCGTTCGTGGTTTGCATGAGAGCTTACATACTTTGGATGGATTGCATGGTATGTGAACATATATCAATAAAACTGTTTTTTAAAAAAACCATAGCCAAAACCCATACACAAAGGGAAGACCCAAATGTAAAATATAGATTTCAGGTACTAATTATATACTGATATTGGTTCATTAATTGTAACAAATGTAACACATTAATGCAAGATGTCGATAATAGTACGTGTTGGGGAAGGCGAGGAGAATATGTGCAGTCCGTGCATTCTCTTTGCAATTTTTCTGTAACCTTAAAACTACTCTAAAAATAAAGTTTATTATTTTTAAAAATTAAAAAAAAAACAGGAAACAATGGATTGACAATGGGAACTCTGAATTAGACTTGAGCATGTTTTGTGGGGTTCATCATTCAATCCCCAACCACTCTATTGCTTTATCATATTTCCTTCCCGCTGATATGGGGAAGGGTCATTTCTGATCCTGTGTCCATTTATAAACTCTCATGAATTCAGTCACTATTATAGAGAAAGGAGATGGACTTGCTCATGGTTTGCTTCAGAGTTAGGATGCTCCTTTGCAACTTGGAACCACACCTGACATTTAAACAGACCATCTGGACATGCATAAATGACCATTTCTGCAGTGCACCTCCTTCCCTCAATTTGCTTTTTCTTAAAATATAGACCACTGTGCTTCTCTGATGTAACTAATGCAACCCTCCCGGCTTTGAGTAGTATTCAGTTCCAACATTTCATATTTTTCCAGTCATTAAGAATGCAACTGTAGGAGAAATCTGACATTAGAAATCAAGTTCTAAATAATGAATTGATGTAAGTTATTATTCACTGGTTACTATTCATGTTACAATAGGAAGATCTTTATTTTTGATTTCTAATGAGATGATGTGACATAAGCCAATGTATCCATTGTATGGTTGTTTTTTTGTAGCTCCATAATGCTTCTTAATATTCCTCAAAGTTATACTGCCTTCAGATAAGCTCCTATTTATCATTGCATAAAATTATCATGCCAAGGAATATAGACTATATAAGAGTAATGCACAATTCAAACTGTAATTTCCTTTTAGCCATATTAACACTCACATCTCAGTTTTATACAATCAGGAAAAATCTATTTACCAGATGCAAATATCACCTACTCTTTCAAAGGAAAATAAAACCCATACAAGACAATTCATCATAATTACACTCTGGTAGTTAATCGTAGCCTCCCTCAATAAGTTATTTAATTAGAACAATCCTTACATTTATAACGTTGAAAATGAATGTAATGTTGAAAACTTGCATAAACATTTCTTACCCTTCTGTTTGAATCTATGGAAACAGTTACAGCAGCCTTGGATGAGTTTTCTTTTCTATCTCCTTCCAATTACATCAATTCCTTCAAAGGAATTCTTTCTCGGTTTGAAATACTTGGTTTTCTGATGTCTCTTTGTTCAGAGAGAGGGTTTTGCACTTTCAACTGTGGTATTTCTTTTATTAGTCAAATCTGTAACCAAGTTAATAAACAACAGGGTCCTTAGTGACCCAAGTTCAAAAATTACCGATGGATCATTTGTGTAATGAAGTTTGGGGGAAAAAAGTCAAACCTAATCCACTACCAGTGGGTACATGGCCTAGAGAGATGGGAAATAGAATCCAAAGCATTTAATAGAAACAGGTTGGAAAACAATAAGAATTTAATTTTTAAAATCCTACTCCACCTGCTTTTATAATTTCTAATGTGTAATATCCTCATTTCTCTCCTTCATCAATTTTATAATAAAATGAAAACTTATATGTTGGAATGAGAGTTGATCTAACGAACAAACACAGAAGTACACATGGCCAAATAAAAAGGAGAATAATTTTTATAAGTAGCAATAAATGCTATTATTTTTGAGCATGTTTCCATACTCTCTTCCTGCAAATATATCCATGTAGAGCACACATAACATTTACATATGCATGAACATTAAGCTAAAAAATATACTTGGATAATAAGAAATAAATATCATCAGATGCTATTTGAATATGAGACCTGTGTCAGACTTTCTTTCTCAATAATTATTGCTATACCTCATTTTAATTCCATTTAAGTACTTTCCAGTGAATTAAATTAACATCAGTGTTTAAGCTAAAATTTATTGTAAATGTAGGCTATTTCTAATAGTTAACCATTTTGAAACATAGTTCTAAGGTTATCAATCAATTTTTTTATCCCCAACAAATCTTCTTAGTTCCTTTGACATTTTTCACAATTATATAAATTATTGAGGAAGAATCCTTGCAGAATGCTTTTTTTTTTCCTGCATATTTTCAGACTAATTGCTAAACATATATGCTGTTTGGAAAATTTGCAGATCCCCATAACTGAATCCCAGCACAGACCATAGGATTTTTGGAGCAAAGCCCTGAATCCTCTGTAGATATCTACCCTCCTTTTGAGATAAAGCTTTGACTTGCACTGGGTCTTAGTATTCTGAGATGGAACACTCAACAATTAGCCACCAATTTCCCTGGAACTGAGTTTTTCATCATGAACATTGAGTTGTCTGACTCAACACACCAAATAGTTGAGCATGTACAACATCCCTCCATTATCAGTGGGAAGTGATACATAAAAGAAATATGTGGGAGGTTATGGGAGGTGTGGGAGGTGGGGAACATGGGAATCCCTGTAATTTTTGTGTAACATTTATACAATCTAAGCATCTTTTAAATATAAAAAAAATTAATTAAAAACAATAATAGATAAAACTGCATGATGAAAAAAAAAACCTGCATGTATGGGATATATATGGGAACTTTGTATATTCTGTATGATTTATCTATAAAACTATGAACAAATAAATTTATAAATTAAAAAATTAAAAAAATGTCATTATGATCAAAATTTAAAAAAAAAAAAGAAAGGGTTTAAGCAGGCACTGAAGTCTCTAGTAAGTTACATGAAGATCTGACCCAAATGCCAATGGTCCTTACTTCTTGTGTAGTTCTCTATGATTAGTTGACTGAGGAAGAGAGAACTTAGAATGATTTAAAGGCTATTTTGCACAATGCACAGGCACTACTTGGAATCTCTACAGCCCTTTTCTGGGATGTCCCTGAAGGACAGTGATGAAAGGAAATCCTCCCAGGTGGCAGAACTTCATGGAGTGCCCCTGGTTGTTCATTTTGCTTTCAAGGAGAAATGACCAGACATGTGATTGACTAATAATACATGGTTTGTAGCCAACTGTTTGGCTGGATAGTTAGGGAAGTGGAAGGAATATAATTAGAAAATTGGTGTGAAGGAGGACTAGGTGAGAGGCATGTGGATAGACCTGATGTTTCTGAATGGGCAAAAAAGTAAACATCTATGTGTCCAATGTGAATGCTCACCAAGTATGACCTCAGCATGTGAGGATTTTTATAATCAAGTGAATAAGATGGCCCATTCTGAGTAGACCAGTCAGCATCTGTTTATAATCACACCTGCCATTGTCCAATGGGCTCACGGTCAAGGAGACAAGGTGGGAGGAATGGAGGTTATGCATAGATTCAGCAACATGCCCATCCACCCTCCAAGGAAGACCTGACTGCAATCACTGCTGCACTGCAACACAGTGTGCTGTGGAATTCAGACATTGGCATAATAGAAACTTTCTACAAATTACCATTTTATTACCTACACAGCACAATGTGTCCAAAATAGCAGGTGAAGAGATCCCATTGTGTTTGGTCACCTTGAGAATCCAACCGTTGTTGTGGTGTCAGGGTCAGTGGATGGGAGACCCAACTTAGAATTGGAGAAGAGAGATGCTGTACTGTTTGAGTGTTGAAAATTTATATACCCCTGCCACTGAGCGCTCTCACCCTGATAAGCATTTGGAGCTGGTTGTTTCCAGGATCTCTTTCAAAGAATGATCAGTCCTTTCCATTAGACCTAATATCACCAGGGCTGTGGAATGGAACAGCCTGACACATCTACACACAATAGGAAAAGAGTCAGTGTCTAGGTGAGGGCCTGGACATGGCTGCTGACCATGTATCTGTGATTTTTCCCAAAAGGGAGAATCTGTTTCACTGCCTTTTCTGGGTTCTAAAGGCTGCCAGCATTCCTTGGCTAGTGGCTGCTTTTCTCACTTTGCCTTATGTCATAACATCTCCCTCTCTTACTCTCCTACTTTCCCTTATAAAGACCTATGTGATTATGTTGGCCCACCTAGGTAATCCAGGATAATCATCTCAAGATCCTTAATTTAAGCACTTTTGTAAAGTTCCTTTTGTGCTTTATGATTGCATGTTCAGAAATTCTGGAGATTAGAATTTGGGCATATTGGGGGCAGCTTTAGTCTGTTTACTGCAGTTGTGTATAAGAAGCTGGAGTGTTTTTTTAGAATATATAAATATATCTGTATATACAAGTGCTGAAATTAAAAATTCTCAAGAAAATTGAGTGCCTTTCTTTCACTCAAATTATTTATTACCTTATAACTTTTCCATTTTATTTACAGTTACCCTGTGCATTTCATGTTAATTTTATTATCTTGACAATTACATTTTTATAACATTATCATTAAAATAATATTTACTCATTGCTTTCTGGTGATTATGATATTATAAAAATAGTTTATTGATTTTTAAGTAATTTACATTCTGTTCATTTTGAATACTAAATTTCCTTATTAATTCTGCTACTTTCTTATTAGAATTTCATGAGTTTTCAGGATATATAAGAATATTGGGGGGAAAAAATAGATATGCCACAATTCATCTATGTTAAGACACCATTAATTTAAGAGCTACCATTATTTTGACTAATAGAAATGTTGTTAAACTTTGAGGAATACTCAATGACATCCATTGTGCATTATATCTCTACTTCGGAAAACACATGGTGCAAATAAAATTAAAATATAAAATCACTAATATGTATTAGTTTCAC
>JAQZBX010093027.1:0-12177 GCA_029593785.1 Cabassous unicinctus
TGACATGCAACTTTGGAACATATTTTATTTGATTTTTAATGCTATGGTAAGAGTACTGTTGTTTGCATTTCAGTTTTCAATTGTTCATTGCTAGTATATAGAAAACAACTGGGAAACGGATGTGGCACAAATGATTGGGCTCCCGTCTACCATATAGGAGGTCCAGAGTTCAATTCCCGGGGCATTCTGTTAGAAGGCAAGCTATCGATTTTTAAATTCTGTGGTTCCCGCGGAGTGCTGGCCCACGCAGGAGTGCTGGCCCACGCAGGAGAGCTGGCCTGTGCAGGAGTGCTGGCTGGCACCGCAAGATGACGCAACAAAAAGATACACTGAGGAAAGATAAGAAACTCAGTGGACCAGGGAGCTGAGATGGCCCAAGAGATTGAGCGCCTCTCTCCTACTCCGGAAGGTCCTAGGATTGGTTCCCGGTGCTGCCTAAAGAGAAGACAAGCAGACACAGAAGAACACACAGAGCAGACAGGAAGTGCAAAATAATGAGAGGGGCAGGGAGAAATAAATAAATTAAATAAATCTTAAAAATATATATATATAACTGACATTTAAATATTGACCTTGTATCCTATGACTTTATTAAACTCACTTATTAGTTCTAGTAGCATTTTAGTAGATCCTCAATGCTCTTTTGAATGACTTCTATCCTGCTATGACAGAATACAGTTGTGCTTTCAGAGATGGGAGCTCTATATCTTTTGTCTGATCCTGTGGGTGCCTGGTTAAATAGTGATAGATATTTTTGTAAGCCTGACAATGACCACAAAACATGTTTCACTTTTTAGCCCTTTTGTTCTGAGTGTATAACCTATGTATAAATCAAAATGTCCATCTTCTATATTTTATCAGAAATTGTCACTTCTCCCAAGAAGACTAACCTAGATTTCTAGACCTTCTGGGTTAGCGGCTTGGGTAATGGTGGTAGAATAATGCATGTATGTACTGTGGTTTATGTGCGTGGATTTTGAAGATGATTGTCAAGTTCCTGAATTTCTATTAATAGTAGCAGAGAAGGCTGGTGGGGATATCACTTGGAGACCTTCCAGGAAAGATTAAGATACACCGGAATGTCCTGATTGTCAGCATGGGAACATATGCCTTATTTTGGTATTTCCCAAATTGAGTTCTGAGATGCACAGATCTTTTTTCTTCTCCGTAAAAATTTCCATGATCAAATAAATCTGGGAAATACTGCATGCCATGTTCTCCTCTTGGAGTTTTACAGTGTCCATTAGCGTATTAAAGGCTGTGAGAAAACCTAAAGTCAATATACATGTTTACACAGCTTTGTTTAATCCAGTATTCCATGGAACCCTTTTTAAATACAAAACCTCCTAAAATCCAAAAGCTCTTTAGCTTATGCTTGGCAAAATAAACTCTGGAAAACACTACCTTGGATAATTCTGTGATCTCTTTCTCACCTTCTATATGAGAATAACACTTACATAAGGTTATGTTAGAACTAGCTGATTGCTACAAAACGCTTTGAGCAGTAGAATATGTTTAGAATTCTGGAATGGAGAGAGGTTTGTGTTTCAGATATCTTCATTTCCTTCTGTTTCCACTTAGAAATGATGAATAAATATTCTCCTATCATATACTATTGATATAAGCCAAGAGATTTCTTCCCACACACTCCAGTGTTTCTTAGTCTTTCCTGATATTCTCCTTTGCTTGTACTTCAAACTCTCTGGCTTTCCTCTGATTTGTTGCATAACTGAGCCATCAAACCCACAAAAGAGGTTTTCTACAACAGGCATTATGCCTCCTTTGTGTTGTGATCAGGGTGATGGGTGAAAAATAAAGTAGATACTCAGTCTTTCAGAGAAAATAACTTTCTAATGATTGGCAGCATGCAATTTAACCAGCAATAAAATAAATAACATAGTAATTTTTAGTGGGAGGCAGCTTGTGTTGTAATTCATCATGTTTGAGACAACAGCTGACGACAGGATTTGTGTTGCTCCCTGATGCAAAGTTGTAGCTGTTAAGTACAATGCAGCTGGAAAGCTGCTTCAATTGCCTGCCTCTGTAATTAAAAGTATAAATGTTTCAAGTCGAGTACATCCTATTAGTAAGATTTTAGGAAACAAAAATTTAATTTATTCACATTCGATATGGTCTGTAAATGCCACCATTATATGCCTTCCACTGGCCTTTGATTAGCTATGGATTAATAAAACTTTTATACCTCCTTTGTCAGCCTCATTTTGAACTCTGTTTTTGCATACTGTTACTATTAAATAAATGAATTAGTGTCCAGAAATGTGTCATGCATATTACCTAGCAGCAGGAAGCATAATACAGTGGTCAGCTCCCCAGGAGCGTTATAAATCCTAATGCGCTCGGTAACCTGCTCACGTGGACCTATTAAAAGCACGATGATTTAGTGGAGCAGTATTTGTGCTTAACAATGGAATTTTAGTTAATTCAAAACAATGTAAATCATCTCCAATTACAGTATTTGAATATTCACAGTTGCCCCACATGAACATGAACTGTTGCTAAGCCAAAACAACATCAAATTCTTTTAAAGCATTGTACTGAGTTAGTTGCCTGGAGTTTTAACATTTGGGCAGGTTTGGGCAGTTTATGTTAAAATGAACCCAACCCTGGAGAATGTGTGAGTCTGGCGCAGCTAACCAACTCTCCGCCAAAGCAATTTAGGGCATCCAGAAAACGCAAAGAGGGAGGTGCGGGAACAAGGGCCCTGGGAAGTCGCTGCTGGCTGCCGAGCTCAGGTGAGCGCGGTAATTGTGCTGGCGCTGATGTGGGGGTGGTGAGGGGATGTCGTTATGTGCATTCCTAGAGGCAGCTGAGGGCTTTTTTTGTTGCTGCTGTTATCAAAGTCGCTTCAGATCCATGTCAGTAGCTTCTTGATACCGCAACTGCTGCTGCGTCCCTGTGGGTACAGGACAGACCAGAGAGGATCCACCGGTTTGAAATAAGCTCTTTAATGCTCGAGGTCTCAGAGGGCCTTTCTAGGAAATAATGATGATTAGCTGTCCAGCTGGAGCAGCGGCTTTCAGCCTTGCGGGGTCTTGGCACTCAGTCAGCATCGCCACAGGGGCACAGCCCAGTCCTCGGCTGGTCCCCAGTCTTTACCGTAAGGGGAAATTGGAGCAGAATTCAGGGGGAACGGGGCGGACTTTATTGAAGGAATTTATTCTGTGTATTGCGGATCTGGCCATTTAAGGACAAAGCATGACTTTCCTGGCCTTCAAACGAAGCCTGCAATGAGTTGCCCACTTCTATTTACTGAAAAAGCAAAACTTTGACAGAACACTGTGGGACCCATTTTTCTACGTTTGCCAATTAGCAAAGTCCACTTTGCATAAAATAGTAATGATTTGCAATATCACCGTCAATTTTAATCAGTGGTGAATAGAATTAGTGGCTTTGCAGTCAGCAAAAATGGATTCAAAACTTGATGCTGCCTTTTAAAAGCTGTGTGCCCTTGGGTGAGTCACTTGCCTTCCCTGAGCCTCAATTCATGCATCTGTGAGGCGGGCGTATGTTTATGTGCAGTAATATGTTCCCCTGTGATTATGGAGTGTAGATGAAGTGAAATGATGCACAATAAACCATTCACACGGTAATTACTACTGTTTGTACTGCTGATTCATAAAGTGTACAATTGTATTGAGCAAGTGTAGTCGTGGTTAGAGATTGTGTATACAGGCAGAGCAATTTTCTTGCTCTGATTTCATGTAACAACTATATTTTATTGGCTTTGTTTCATGTCTTTCTCCATCCATCTGCCAAACCATCCATTTAATTAGTAATACACATGCATGGTAAACAAACAAACAAAAATTAAAACAGTACTAAACAGAAAGTTTCCCTCTTACCTCCACCCCCCAAACCACCATTTCCTCTCTCCAGAGTCAGTCGCTGTTACCAGTTTCCTCTGTGTACTTCCAGGCATATTCCCTGTATGTACAAGCACATCTGGCATAGCCAACAAATACTGTTTAGCACCTAAAAACAGTAGCTCTACATCTTGTGAGCTTTGCAATTAGTACACATAATCTGCTTCATTTTTCTTAATAGGTGCATAGAATTTTATAGTATGGGTGTATCTTTATTTGAGTCCCCTTTCAGTGGGCATTTAGGTTGTTTTTAATCTTTTGCGGTTGGATACAATGCTGCAGAAAGTATGTGCTTCGCTGAGCACATGGGTGAATATGGCTATAGGATATTCTTAAAGCTATAGGATAAAGTCCTAGAAGTGGATTTGCTGGACAGATTTTTATAGATATTGCCAAATTGCCCTTGAAAAGGACTGTACTAATTTAACCACCCTCCAATAATACAAGAATACTGTTTACCCCAAACCCTTGCTCTTCTCTGTTGACTTTTAATTTAGAGCCTCAATAATGTTTGGAAGCTTGCTTCATATAATATCCTCACCTAGTTAGTTTGTTTTTTTTCAAATTACTGGTTGTTTTTGGTGTATTTTTCAGAGCTATCCAACAGTGTAGTGATTAAAAGTTAAATTTAAATAAATGCAAACAGAACCATGTACTTTTAGAAATAAAGGGGCCTTTGAGTGCTCTAGTCCAGCAGAAGAAAACTGAGGCTTTCAATTGCTTAAATTACTTTTTCAGACCACATGGATATTTAATGGCAGGTGGAGAGGCAAGCTTGGCTCTCCTGACACAGGTCCAGTCGTCTTTTCAACATACCACGCTGTTCCCAGTGTGTGTGAATATCATTATACAATGTGGATCAGACTTTCGCCCCACATAGGTAACACTAATTCAAGTCACATTCAAAGGGCAGCTGTGATGAAATCAATGAACTTTGGATTCAAAGTCAGATGATCTGGGTTCCAATCCCAGTGCTGTCATTTATGGGTTCTGTTTTGGGGTAAGTTATTTAACCTCGAGAGCCTCAGAATTCTCATCCATTAAACAGTGGGAGCAACGCCTATCTGATATCAAGGAGGAATGCCTTGCAAAGTGTCCAGCAGGTATAAATAGTCACTGTTTTATTTTTACTGGTCATTTGCACAAATAATTAGCAGCATTTTCATATTCCATCAGTATGATTTCCAAGCCATTGATTAGCTTGATTAACATTTTTAAATGCTAAAATATGTCTTCATTGTTTTGTCAAATATAGATTAAACAACAAAGGCATCCAAGTCAAGCCCACCCTCCCTTATTGGTGGGGTGAGGAGATATAGAAGAAGTTATCTTTTCAGTAATGGCAGTAATCTACTTCTAAAATGATGTTTTTGCTTGAGAATGGCCAATAGCCAGTATCCCTCATCGACGTTCCAGGGAAGGAAAATCCAGCTAATTCCCCATTGTCCCCTCATTGAGGGATGAGGTGAGAAGGGGCAACTCAAGTGTTATCAGTTCTGATTGTGGGGCTGGAGATATTTGGAAAATTAAACATGTTCTCCAATTAAACAACTGTGGTCCTGGCCAAGAGGAAGGAACAAGCTCAGAGTAAGAAGCAGGGGTTCTGGTAAGACCACTGCCATTCATTAGTGTGTGATCCTTTGATTTCCCAACATTTCAGTGTCTTCAGCAATAAAACAGTGATAGGATCCCATTCATTATATTGACTTATTTGTATTCAGGATACTTCTGACCAAGCATAGGGATACCCATGATTTAGCAATCACTAGCTATAAGCTAGGCACAGGGCCATCTCAACACTTTGAGGCAGATACTATTATTACCATTGTCTCTGGATTCACCCTCCTTTGCTGATAAGGAACTAGGAATTTAGGAAGGTGAAGGACCTTGCCTTAGTGGGACTTAGAACCCAGGTCTCTTTTATGCCAAAGACTGTGTGCTTTACTCTGCTGTCCTGTCTCTGTGGGGTAGATAGCATCCTCCCTGTTTTACAATAAACCAAGGCCAGCGAGATGCTGGATGATCATTGTTGATGGTGTCACAGCGTTTGGGGAGGACCAAATGACAATGTCTGGGAAAGTGCTAAGTAAGCTCAACCCCTTTATAGAGATCAGCTCCTTAATTGGACAGTTGCAGATGGGTCATGCTGATGGGTGGAAGCTCACACACTACACAGTGATGCTGCTGTGAAAGCAATTGGATAAAAACTAGGGGGAATTTGCCAGTCAGTAGCTTTGCTTAAACTATGCTTTTTGTGTGTGTGTATGTGTTTTAGATAAACAGACTGGATATTTTGACGTGGTATAAACATAACCCTAAACGGGAATTATAAACACTGTCAAAGTATTTTATGTTTTGAGTTGCAAATGACTGTGTGCAGATACACACACACGTGTGTGCACATGGACACACACAATCTCCTTGCTGTTTTCTTCCTTAAACCTTCTTGAAATTCCTTAAGTAGAAAGAATAGGGATGTGTGTCAACACTTAAAGTTGCAGAGAGCTGTGTAGGCAGTAATTTGCCATTACAGAAATGAGAATTTAAAAACAAAAGGATCAAGCTGCTCTGGTCACAAAAACAACTCATCCATTCATCAAATGTGCTACTGAATTTAATAGTTCTGGTTTCTAGTTAGTTTGCCTAATAATTCTCTTTGTTTTCTAATCAGAGCATACACCAGAAAGATGCACAGTACTTCAATGCAATATCATAAGATATTTTCTAAGTGTTTTTAAAACACTTAGAAATTTTATAAAAGAACATAAAAGTATTCATTATCTAATCATCTACTATTACCTGCTGTTAAAGGTGTATTTCTTTCCTATTTTTTTTCCTATCAGTGTATTTGTGAGGATGTCAATACTAGAAACTTGGTAAGTATCCAAAGAGAATGAATTGTATATCAAACCTCAGCTCAGGGGAAAATAAAAGGTATGACATTGAGTTACTTATGTTTAAAGGACTTAAGTTAGAAGTGAGAGCACTAGAGAGAGTTGACTGAACCTGCACCTTGCTATTGCATAGGAAGTAATATGATTTGTAAAATCCACACACTATCAGTTTCTTATAACATTTCTTGGTTTGCAGAAACCTAACACATTTCACATTAAACCAATAGATGATAAATATAAGCATGAAACTGCCAAAAGTATCCTAGCAGATGAAATTTGCTCATTTCCCTTTCTTTGATATTGAACTGCAGCCTGGACCTCTCTTGTGAACTCCAGGCCATTATGGTGCAAATAATAAGACACCCCAACTTGTCATCTCACAGTCACCTCAAGCATACCATGTCCAAACTGAACTCTTGCTCTCCCATTTCCACCTGCTGTTCCCTGGTCTTCCCCATCTCAGTTATTGATACCGCCAGAAATCTAGGAGTAATTCTTGAGTCTTTCCTATCCCTTGTTTCCACATCTTATTAGTTTTGTCATTTCTACATCCCAAATACATCTCAAAGCTGTCCATTTTTCTCCATCTCCTTGACCCCAACTCTAGTCCAAGCTATCATATGTTCTGAACTGAGGCAATGGCTCACTCACTCACCTGCCTGCTTCCTCTCCAGCTTGCTTTCAAGTCAAGCAGCCAGAATGCTATTAAAGCACCAGTCAAGGGCATTTCACTCCCCTGCTCAAAGTTCTTGAGTGGCTTCCCACTACTTTTAGGTCAAAATCGAAAATCTTCATTATGGCCTCTGAAGTACTTACCCCCTCTTCTGGACCCTACTACCTCTTTGGTTTATCTTCTTTACCCTTTCACTCACTTTGGTCCAGCACTTCTGCTTTGAATCTCATTGTTAGTCTGGCTCACTTCACGTTGTAGATTTTTGCCATAAATACCTCTTTCTCAAAGAGCTCCCTCAAACCCCCATTCAAAATAAGCCTCCTTTCATATTTTCTTACTTCCTTCATAGCCATCATAACAATATAATTATATACTTATTTACACAATTATTTGTTTAGTGTCTATCTCCCTATGGGACTATAAGCTTCATGAGGACAGAGCAGAGACTGTCTCTTTTCCTCACTGTTGCACCCTCAGAAGCACGATACTTAGCATAGAGTAGGACTCAAATATTTGGTGATTGAATGAATGAGTGGGTGAATGATATTTTCTTCCTTTTCTGCCTCTCTTTGGGATTAAAAAGGGATTTGAATAAACATGGAAAATAGAGGGAAGACATTTCCAGCATTTTTTTCCAGCATTTTCTTCTCAATGAGCACCATTTATCCTCAAGAGGGTATTGCACTTAATGTGATTTCTGATTGGAAGATTTCTTATGGAACTTGCACCTCCCCATCTGCTTGTCTACATTTTATCGTTACTTCAGGGCCCACCTCAATGCCACCTCCTAGTCGCTTTCTGTGTTGTCTCAAGAGCTTATTTTTCTCTATTTTGAATTCCTGTGGTACTTATGATACCAGGTCCAAATGTTATATAATGTTCATAAAGCTTGGGCCTTAAGATTCACTTCCAGAACAATGATGTTTGTAAAGGACACCTACCAGGTAACCCAAAGTCATTTAGAAATAACACATTGTCCTCAGGTAATATTTATTTGAAAAATGTTTGTTGTTTAGGCCACTCTACAAATATTTATTCAACACCTACTATATGTTAGGAACTGTGTTGTACAATGAGATACACCAATGAGAAAACCCGACAGAGTCCCTGCCCTCATGAAGCTTATGGTCCAGTGCTGTTTGAACAGTTGAATTCATGCACAGTCATACCAGCTCATGTGCACACCTTGCAAGATTTATTGTGGAATCTGAACCAGACCAGGGAAGATATTACAAATGGCCTTTCTAAGGACATGAAATATCCTAATGTCTTTCTCCCAAGGATATAACCAATAATGTCATATAACTTTCTAGGTATCTTAACTCCAAATGTTATTAGGATTACTGGCCACCTGCAGTCAGTGCTTGTTTACCATATACCTATCGTATCCTCTGCTTGTCTGATTTCAGCAAAGCTGTGGTAGACTGTTCCCTGCACATTAGTGGAGTTTCTGCTCAGTGTTCTCTAATATGCAGACGGCCACTCAGCCAGGCACAGGTTCTATCCAAAGTGTGTGTGTGCTGGGGGTGGGGTTTAGTACTTCTGAGGGCAATCCTCAGTCAGTGTGGCTCAGTCAGCCTGGACCACTGGACCATCTGAGGGTGGTGCGTTTCTGAGGCTTGCTCTACATGGTTGGTGCCCAGGTGCCCACAGCCATAAGGAGCACATAAACATGTCCTTTATTGGCTCTTCTCCCTTTCCATTGTCTCCTCCCAAACAAACCGCCTGCACCCAAGTCCTTGTTACAGAGTTTGCTTTCAGCAGAATCCAACCTAAGACATATCCCAACACTCTTGACTATCCTCACATCTAGGAAACAGTAAAAGCAACTAAACTTATTGTGGCTAATTGCTTCATCATTATCTCTCATGTCATGATGTTCCTTGTCTGAAGTAAAGACAAATTCAGCAAAATTTCTGAGCATCTGCTTGGTTTTGGGAAGACTAAGATAAACAAGACAAATGTGATTCCTGCCCCCAAGGAACATGTGGTCTATCAGAAGAAACACAGGAAAGCTTCTCTTAAGGCTAACTTACAGAACAAGAAAATTTGGTTAAGGATCTCCATTCTTTCCCTTCTCCAACTTACATGTGATGTCTTTAGGGCTATATGACCCAGCCTATTATATAACTATACAAATTAGGCCTTATACAAAGTCTGGTGTGGACCCTATTCTTTCTTTACTGTAAGCCTGGACACTCAATGTTACAAGCAAAAAAAATTCAGTTCAAACAAGCTTAAACTGAAAAACAATGTATTGACTGGAGTAGCTAGGAAGTCAAGGGAGGAGGTGCATTGGCTTCAAGTATAGGTGGATCCTGAGTCTCGATGATGTTATCAGGGTTTTGTCTGTCTTCATCCTTCATGTGTGATTGCCTTTGGACTGACTCCTCCACATGAGATTAACAATGGCTCTCAGTAGGTCCTGGCTTACCCAATGCTTTTTAAAAAAAAATGTTTTGAAACACTTTCAACATTACAGGACAGTTAGAAAAATAATACAAACTCCATTCAGAGGACTCCAACTTACCTCTATTCCTCTAGAAACCCAGATCCACCAATATTTTGCCACATTTGCTATGTCATTCTGTATCTATCTATCTATCTATCTATCTATCCATCCATCCATCTATCTATCTATCTATCTATCCATTTTATGAACATTTGAGTGTAGGTGGTATACATCATGATGCTCCCTGAGCACTTAATGCTGCTAAGTACATTTCCTAAGGAAAAGGATTTTCACTTATGTAACTACCTTAAGTGCAATTATCAAGTTCAAGCAATTTAACATTGACATAAAGCTCACAGTCTTTATTCCAATTTTTAAATATGTCCCAATAATGTCTTTTTGGGCCTCCTCTCCTCCCTTATTAGATCCCCTCCAGGATCACGTATGGCATTCAATGCCATTGTCTCTTTAACATATATACACCATCAACTTCCCCATCTCAAACACTCCCAAGCATACCATTCAATGGGATAAATCACATTCTTAATGTTGAAGTACCCTCATTGCCATCCATTACTAAAATTTTCCCATTTCTCCAAACAGAAATACTACACCCATTGTGCATGAACTCCCCACTCCCCTGCTCCACAGCCCTGGCAACCTGTACTCTACTTTGTAAGTCTGTGAGTTTGCATAGTCTCCAGTATATCCTTTGTAGTTACCATGGGGTTCAAATTTAACATCCTATGTCTGTAACAATCTCATTTGCTTTGATATCAACTTATCCACAATATGATACACAAACTATATTCCTATACCCCTCTGCCCACCCCCTTATTTATGTAGTTCTTGTCACAAATTACATGTTTATACATCATGAGTCTAAAATCACTGATTCATCATTGCATTTATGCACTTGCCTTTTAGATCTGGTAGGAAGTAAAAAGTGGAGTTACAAAACAAAAATATAATAGTACTGATGCTTGTATTTACCCTCATGTCATTACCCTCACCAGAGATCATGCAGCTTCTATCTGTTGTCTACTGACCTTTCCTTTCAACCTGCAGAACTCTCTTTAGCATCTCTTATAGGGCCAGTCTAGTAGTAGTGAACTTCCTTGGCTTCTGTTTATCTGGGAATGTCTTTAATCTCTCCTTCAGTTTTGAAAGACAGTTTTTCCAAATAAAGAATTCTTGATTGGCAATTTTTTGCTTTCAGTATTTTAAATATGTCATCACACTGCTTTCTTGCCTCCATGGTTTCTGATGGAAATCAGCACTTAGTCTTATCGAAGCTCCCTTGTACATGACATGTTGCTTCTTTCTTGCAGCTTTCAGAAACCTCTCCTTTGACATGTGACAGTTTGATTATAATATTTCATACTTTTGGTCTATTTGGGTTTATACTGCTTGGAGTTTGTTCAGCATTTTGGATGTGTGTATTAATGTCTTTCATTAAATTTGGGAAGTTTTTAGCCATCATTTCTTTGAATATTCTCTCTGGTCTTTTCTCTCTTTCTACTCCTTCTGGGATTCCCACAATGCATACATTGATACGCTTGATGGTGTCCCACAAGTTCCTCAGACTCTGTTTTTCTTCATTCTTTCCTTTTTCTGCTCCCCAGACTGGATGATTTCAATCATTTTATTTTCAAGTCCACTGATTCTTTCTTCTGCCAGCTACAATCTGCTTTTGAATCCCTTTAAGGAATTTTTAATTTCTGTTACCATGGTCTTCAGCCTTGTTTGGTAACTTTTCATAACTTCCATCTCTCTATTGATAATCTCTTTCTGTTCTTCTCTCCTTTTCCTGATTTCTTTCAATTCTTTGCCCATGTTTTCCTGTATCTCTTTGAGCATATTTAGGACCTTTTTAAAAAAGTCTTTGTCTGGTATGTCCCAGGTTTGATCCTCATTTAT
Source organism: Cabassous unicinctus (assembly GCA_029593785.1). NCBI lineage: Eukaryota > Metazoa > Chordata > Mammalia > Cingulata > Chlamyphoridae > Cabassous > Cabassous unicinctus. The sequence continues at coordinate 11,824 of JAQZBX010093027.1, forward strand.
GGTGTCTAATGCTTTAATCCTCTTTGCCTGGGCCTTCACTTCCTATGTCTTTGTAAGTTTTCTAATCTTTTGTTGAAACCTGGACATTTTGATATATATATTTTTAAACAATTTATTCATACATGAACATACATAAACTATAAGTGTTCAGTAAACATCGTGAACTTACAAAACAAACATGCATAACATCATACAGGGCTCCCACACATCACCCCACAACAAATACTTTGCATTGTTGTGAAACATTTATTAACAAATCATGAAAGAGCATGGTCAAAGTGATACTACTAACTATAGTCTGTATCTTCCTCCCCTATACATTTTTTAAAGGATTTATTTATTTATTTACTTTTA
>JAQZBX010093028.1:0-12195 GCA_029593785.1 Cabassous unicinctus
TGCCTCTCCCCGGGAGAGTGGGTGGGTAAAATAGTGGCTACCTGCCATAGGATACCATGCAAAAGTTAGAAGGAAGGATTCAGTGAACATGTGGTACCAGGGGCTATACCTTTAAAAAAAAAAAATAGTGCTTAATTCAAAAGCCAAGAAACAAAATAAACTACATGCACAATGTCATTTACATTAAATACATGCAAATAAAACCACAAACATATTTCCTAAGGACTCATTTTAACATGAGAGTGAATGTGTATGATAAGAAGAAGAAACAAAGTGATTCGAAAAAATAAAAGAGAAGCTTTGGGGTTGGGGAAGATGAAATAAACACCTTCTCTTTGAGCTTACAACTGAGGTCATGAACATGGAGAGTTGTTTAACCCCACTGGACAAAATAGTTGCTATGTCCACAGATGCCTCTGGACAGTCCATAGTAGAGGAATCCAGAGGTAGCCAGAGCTTGTTACAGGTTGCATGCTCTGGGATGCACCAGTCCCCTCAGGTCCATTAATTCAGCATTTCCCCAAGTCTGGTCCAGGGAGGACTAGCACATGCTGCACCTAAAAGAATCCTACAATTAAGTAAGATTTCAGTGGTGCCTCCTCTGTCCATCTTTTGAAGATCTCTAACACACTTGGGAAATCATGAAAGACTCTGGGGAGTCTTGTGGGGAAGAAGTTGGCCTAACCTTGTTTAACCCTGCATTTCCCCAACTCATCTGATTCCTCCCCCAGTAACACCTATTTACCTGAATACTACGAGAAAGAACTAGATTCATCAGTAAGCCTCGGGGAGGATGCTGACACTCATTGCTGAAGCCTCTGTCCAGCAGAGGCTAGGTGCATAGCAGGCTCCCATGCAACATGCCCACACTGAGAAAGCCCAAGCGGGCATGACAAACAGGGCAAATGGGAGCTTTGTGTAGGAGGGGCACTTGACTGGGATCCCACCACAGAAATGCCCTTGGCATGTCTCTCTCAGCATTCAGAGAGCTCCTCAGAAAGTGATGTATTTTCAAATGAGAAAGATATCAGTTCATATCGCAGCTTTTCACCCCTGTGACCTTTGGCAAGTCCTTTAAACCCTCTCAGTTCAGTTTTCTCATCTGCAAAATGCAGGTCATAAACTTAACCTCATGGGTTTATGGTGAAGGTTAGAAATAATATATGTAAAGTATCTGGCCCAGAGTAGTACCTCAATAAAAATTAGCTATTGTTAGCGTTATTATTATTAGAATTACTAATGTCTTCCTTAAATCTTTTCGGAGAACTAATAGCTAATGTATCCACTACTAACTAAAAGAATAAAGGAGAAGTGCCTTACTGAAGGTCGCTGAGCTCCTTAATGGCAGAGTGGGGACTGGAATCCACTTCTCAGAGGTCCTTGCTCAAGGTCATTTTCATTACCTAAGACCCTTTTGCCTAGTTTATGATTAAAGGAACTCAGCACAAGCTCTTTCAATGCTCTGAATTGTCCGCTCCATAGTGGCATTGGGCAGAAGCACATGACGTGACCCAGTGGCCACAAGGAACCACAGGGATTGTGTCAATTGTGTTCTGCACCCTTGTTAATAACCTAGAACAGGTTGTAAAGAATTTGCTAATTAAATCTGTATATTGCTCTAAATGGAGAGGTATTACAAACCCCACCAATGACAGAGATGTGACATAAAGGGACCTGGAGCTGTCAGGCATATGGACAGGAAATCACTAGATGAGATTCAGCTGCAGTAAATGCTTCCTAATACATCTGGGGACAAATCATCTGAAACACAGATATTCAATGGGAGGAAGATATTTGGAAAGCAGTAAATGCTGAAGGGGACCTGGGGGATAGTGGACAGCAAATTAGATATGGGTTTTCATTGTGTTAGGCCAACAGAAATTGGTAATGCAATCTTGTGCTGTATTTTCCAGCAGTCCCCTGGAGCAGCTGGGAGGAGAAAGCCTCCTGCCTTAGCCAAGTTCAAGTCTGCTCGCCCCATTCACTCCCGAAGAGTAGCCTGGCTGGGTCTGGGGTGGGAGCAGGGGCCACTTTAATGCCCTATAGCCCCTACCCTGCAGGGATTGGGAAATTTTCCTTTTTGTAAGCTCCCCTGTGTCCCTGGAGACCGGCTCTCTGTCCTGTCACCCAGCATCTGGGTAAGGAATGCTGTGAGACTTTCTGGGACAGTCAAGGGAGGACCGTCTCTGTGGGGGAAAGAGTCAGCTCTAGGCGTTCCTTTCCACATAACACAGCTGCCATCTTTCCTGGTGACCCCAGCTTCCTCCTCCTCCCCAAGAACCATTGCACCTGAAAAGAACCCGCAGGCAGAGCAGTGTTTGACAAACACAAGCATCTGCCCTCTGCAACTGCTCCCACCCGTGAGGTCAGGCCTCAGACTCCTTCCATCCCCTGCTTCCTCCTCCTCCTCAAGCTTCTCTCCCCCCACCCCACTTTTAGTGTCTCCAAGTTTAAAGAGTAAAGACTACCATTGATATGTGTTAAACCTACCCCTATTGAGGACCAATGAATATATATTCTGATTTTCTTCTAGCCCCACCCTCCCATTGTTCAGGAAAGCCCCAGCACTTCCTGGATTCAGACCACTTCATTGCAGGTGGGGCCTGCTAAGTGGGGGTAAGTTTAACTGGAGCCCCCCTCCAAACCTTTGTTTAAAAAAAGTCCTGCTTTAGCCAACCTACACTTTCTACCTTTCCCTCTCTGGGTATCTGCCTCTTACCTTTCAGGAAATCCTTCAGGGACTGCTTGGGCATGGCTGTGTCATCGGGGCTGGTAAAAAGCAGCCATAGGCTGGAAGAGACCTGAAGCTATTAACAAGGCTGGGAAACTTTTTACTGCTTGGTTCTTCTACAAGCCCTGGCTTCTTCAGCCCAGAATGTGCTTCATCCACCAGAAGGTGCTTCATCATACTTGTCATCCTGGGTTTGCACTCAGAGTAATTTAGCTTAGGCCTCATAAGTAAGTGGCCAAGTTTAAAGCCATCCCCCTGAATTAAGCATTCAATTCAGGAAGTGTTTAATGAGTCCCTTCTCTGTGCCTAGTACAGGGCTAAGTACTTTTGTGTGTATGGGGTCAGGAGGTTGAGGGGAAGGAGAGGTTTTCGCTCTCATGGAGGATCTTGAATGAAAAAAGGCATTACTGTGGGAGAACTTGAGCTTTCAGTCCTGGTAGGTCATGGATATAAATGGATGGCAGCTGCCAGGACAGTGATTTATGAGTGACACTCCTAGCCAAAGGAAGTCAGGCACACTCTGAAACTGCAGACCGCTGTGTACAGGCCATCTTAGTATATTTAGCAAATGAGATTGCAAACCACAGAAAAAGCTGAGTGGGCGGAGAGGAAGAACATTCTCTGGCCAGAAACTTGCTGAACTTTGAGGACCAGGGACTAGAGGCTTTGCAAGAGTTGGGGAGAGATGTTCTTTGGCTTGTCCTGGACAAATAAATCACCACGGAGGAGATACACCAAAGACCAATTATATGGAGTGTTTTCTTGGAAAATCATATCCCAGACCTTGTAAATCATCCCCAGCCCCAGGTGGATAGAGCTGACTTGTGGGGTGCATTGGTGTGTCAGCGCGCCCTATTGTCAGGTGGAGGAATTACACAGGGATGTACACATTACAGCAGGGGTGATGTACTAGTGGTCTTCATCGTGAGAAACGTGTAGAGCAGAACTATTTGCTATGCCTAAGTTGTGTAGGGCCTGGGTTCTAGATCATATTTTGCTGCTTAGTTGCTCCGTAACCTTCAGATCGTCCACAAAGTAGAGTGTGGAATGGTTGCTCTGACACTACTTTTATGCTCCCATGTTCTTCATAACTTCCTCATAGGATAAGCTTTTGCATCCCACACCCCACCCATCCTGCTGATTATACTAAGAGGGGGCAGAAATTCTGATGTTCCCTGCAAGGTCAGTCACACATGGTCACCTTGGGGAGGATGGTTGGAAACTCTCAAAACCAGGTCATCAGAGCAACTGTAGAAAAACCTGGGGATGTTTAGCCTGGATAAGTACTTTAGGGACTGTGTTCAGGTATCTGAAGGACTTCAAGTGGAAGAAGGCATCTGTATCTATTGTCCAGCTCCAGTTGCCAGAAAAAGGTCAAATGAGCCCAAGACACAGGGGCTCAGACTAAAGCCCAAAAGAAGAAAAGATAAACCAGAAATCATTACACCATTGCTTGATGAACATAGGCTTTGATTTCCCCAATGTTTGAAAATCTAGAAAGAATTCTCTAAGAATCAGAACTGTTTAAAAACTGGCTCCTAAGCCTGGTGATGAAGCGTGCAATCATTCCTGTGCTAATCTAGCAGAGGCTGGTAACAGGTAGGGTCACAGCAGAGAGGACACTCCACCCCACTCCTTCTATGGCCATCTTCTGGCTCTGGAATAGGGAAGCTCCCTCCCCAAACTTTCTCCCTCTTCCTTGCCAACCTTTGTTTCTCTGATTCAGGAGGGGTTCATTTCTCTCTAGGAGGGATCTATTAAAATTTGAATACTCTTTGGAGGGATTATATCTTAAAACTTTAAGGGAAAGGAATTAATTGGTTGCCAACAAGCAGGAAGGTCCCATGGGAATTGGATGTGACTTAGGAGCTGGCATATAACATCTAAATGGGAAACCAGGCTGGGGAGATACACAGGCCCTCAAAAGGGAAGTCTGGTGGGCACCCAACTTATTACACAATTATTTATTTTATAAATGGCCAATTGACTCCTTATGAGTCTATTATTGGTGAGTTTATTTAAACCTTTTTTGGAATATATTGGTCATTTCAACCTGTACTCACTCTGGGCATAGTGAGTTTATGAGGTCAATACAATAGTTCTTCTAACATCTTAAAAAATATTCTTTCACTCAAGCTTTAAGATCCTCTTCCCATATACTAGGATAAGGTGGAAAAGCGTTTTCTCACTATGTATCCTCTTTGTGATTCTCTTGATTCTGATGGGATCTTTTTCAGTTTTTTACTTTCTTTCCTGACAAAGTGCTCCTAATTGTTCTCATTATTTTGAGTATTACAGTTCTCCTGCCCCTGTGATTAATTCAACCTGCACCAAACACTTATTAAATTCCCACTTATAGAAGTCACTGGACAAGACACTAGGGCGAGAGGTGAAAAAGACACTCTCCTTGCCATTCGTTATACAGGATTGTAGTAGAACCAAATGAGATTTAATGTGTAGGATCCTCTGCCCTGGCACATGGAATGTGCCCCTCAACTACTGGCCATTGTCCATGAGTTTGCCCTCCCTCCTGTTACAGATGAAATCACTGAGACTCTGAGCGTTTCAGTCCATCACCAAAGTTCCTACAGCCTGTAAGTTGTAGCGCTGCGATCTGAACCCAGGTCTTCTTCCTGACTCCAACGTCTGCACATCCTGCTTTAGATTATCAACAGAAATACAGAGAAATCTGTAACTTAAGAATGAGTTAGAGAAGTGAAACGTGCTGGTAGAAAATGAAGACATTTTTACAGTAAAACAAATAGGAAGATTAAGTATGACTTTTACCAGTGTCCTGGGATCGTCCATAGTCACTTTTGGTGGGAATCGGAGCTTCTGGAATGCACTGTTAAGAGTTGTGGCTCTGCCTGGCCCCAAACGTAAAATGGTAGAGTTGACTCAAGGCTCCAGCTCAGTCATCCTTGTCTGTTATGTTTGGAGACGATGGCTCTGAACGAACCCATTAACTCTGAGATTTCGGCCAGAACCTTTTCCTTCCACAACCACCGGGTGAGAGTGCACCGCTCTGCCTTGAGATGATCGGCTTTCCATATGCACGGAACAGCCACAGCTTGCCTTCCCATCTTTCATCACCTAAATGAGGGCAGTTAATATTTAAGAGTAGAGAATAGGGAGCGTAATGATGGATAAATTATAAGTTTGGGGATATGAAAAGTCAAACTGTGTAAATATGTATTTTAAACCGCAAACAGAATGTTAATGCATCTTTCCCATTAACTCACTAACTGAAATTACAGAGTGTAATGTGAGCCAACGCCCACGGGTTGGTTATGATGTTTTCAGATTTAGAACAGCAAATGATAAATGTCCTTCCCTCAGACAAAGAAGCGATTGACACAGCTTTTCAGCAAAGCCCCTGACAATGTTGGCGATGGAAAATAAACTGAACACTGGGGGAGGAGGAAGGTCAGGAGGTACATGGGGAGAGTGGAGCATGGGCTCCTCCTGAGCACTTCCTGAATGTGGGCAAACATCTCTGGGCTCAGGGCAACCCTTCCAAGAAGTGGGGACCCAGGCGTCGTTGCTAGCTTGCCTTCCTGGGTTAGAAGATGGGCTTGTTTTGTCAAGAATTAGCTCTATCTTGCTATGGGCTGGTGGCCCGCCCCTGAAGTGAAGCCAGTTTCACTTTGGCTGTGTTTGGTTGGGGGACATATGGTTTATTTAGCAGCCATTTCATTGTGAGGTTGCTTACGGGTGGCGTATAAAAAAGAGATTAAGAACATGGCCTTCGAAGGGAAAGAAACCTGTGCTCAAATCCTGGCTCTGCCACTTATGAACTGAAGGCTGTGGACAAACCAATTAAATTAATTTCTGAGACCCCCCCAAAATAGAATTAATAATAGTACCTCCTTAAGCTTGTTGGGAGGATGAAACATAATGTTTGCTATGCATTCATTAGGTGCCTGTTATGCAGCAAAGGCCTTTAATAGACTCCTGCTGTTTCTACTCCTCTACACTCCTCCAAGTGATGTTATTCCTTCTTGGAGAAGTTCTGAAGCTCTGCTCTCCCTACCCTAATTCAGTGCATGCAAATCCTGCCCTATCTGCAATGCCCAGACTCATAGACCATGCTTTTCATGAAACCGTTCATCGACTGCTCCAACCCAAGTCATCAAATGACTCAAACAACTATACAGCACTTCATTTGTTTATTTAACAAACCTTGACCGAGGGCCTGCTATGAGCCAGAATGTTAGACACAAATGTTGGAAACAAAACCCAGTTCTTGCCCTTAAGCAAATTGTAATCTAGTTGTTGTCTATATTATTTCTTTGTCACTTACCCTTGTATTAAGAGTGTGTGTATATGTGTGGGTAGGCTTTTATTCACCACAATATTTTAAGTTCTTTGAAGGTAAGGGCCTTGTCTTTTTCTTTTTGCCTCCATTGCACAGCTTAGCCTGATCTTAGACATGAATTAAAATTCAACAATACTGACTTCTTTGAGTAAGGCAGCCCTGACAGTGGAAAACCAAATCATGTGTGGGCTCTGAAGACTCCCAGTGCCAGGAGAGACCTGCAGAGAAAAACCTGACCTTTTTATCCCTGCCGCCCTCCTTCCCGCCATCGCCAAGTGTGGGTTATGTGTTTTCTCCCTAAAGAAATACAGAAGACTCTCAATCTCACCATGCATTGGGGAAGGGCAAAATACTTCTTCATACCCATCAACCTGGAAAAAACTAGTAAGTGACATCAGCAGATTTTGGCAAGAATGTGCAGAGAGACTTATGCATTGCTGGTGGGATTATGAATTGGTAAGTAGTCCTCCATTTTATCAGTCCTTAGTAAAGGTGAAACCTGTGCTCCAGCAATTTCCCTTCTGGGTGTCAGCCCTAGAAAAACGCCTGTACCGCACCCAAGGAGATGTGTGTAAGGTTGTTCACTGCAGTTCTGTGCTAACAGCAAAACAAAACAAAACAAGAACAGCTCCACCCCTCAGTAGGGGACCAAGAAAATAAGTTGTAATGTATTCATATAATGGGATACTATACAATGATTAAAATAAACGAACAAGTTCTAAATCTCAAAACACAATATTGAGTATACTTCTAGTATGATACCATTTATGTAAATACACTTAATGGTATATATTGTTTATGGATGTATACTAACAAAATTATTCAAACAAACGTGGAATGTTATATATTAACCCCAGAAGAGTGGGTAATTGTCACGGGAGAGAGGTGGAAGGAATGGGCCCTGAGGCTTTAGCTGTATAGAAAGTATTTTATAGAGAGCAATTTACAGAGTGAGTATTTTATAGAAAGAGAGAAAGATTTGGTTTGAAGCAAGTCAGGCAAAAGTCTAACATTTATTTACCAGTGGTGGATGCAAAGGCATCTGCCGTATTCTTTTTTATATATTTCAATTGTTTCATATTTCAAATTTTTTAAAGAATTACCAAGTGTAGGTAGAAAGGAAAGAGGAAGGGCTTTGGATTCAGTGCTCCATTTACTTGCTGTTGGATCTTTGGACAAATCAGTAAACTCTATGAGCCCAGCTTCCCCAGTGGCCCGGTGATAGCTGCACTCAGGGTGGCCAAGTGTCTGGCACGTAGCCAGTGCTCAGTAGCAAGTACCCCGGTGTTTCAGGAGTTCTCTTTTAGGCCCACCCCAAACTGTCTCTGCTTTATCGTCTGATGGTGTGTCCCCTGAAAGAAACATGCTGTGTATGTGTGTGACAGTGGGCGTGTGTAAAATCTTTGAATATATATAGAAAGTTGCCCACTGGCTTCTTTCTGGGCTGAACTTGAACTCTATTAATCTCTCTAAAGATTGATTCCCTTCCCTTTGAAATCTTCTCTGCACTTTGTCCAGTTCCCTACACCCCTTTTTAAGGGAAAGAATGGAAACTAGACGTGGTGTTCCAGAGTAGGTGAGGCCTGAGCCCATGGACGGCTGGCATTTGTGTCCCTCACTCCATGTAGCTCCCCCGGTGGCCCACAGGGGCCTTGGGCAGTGGACTCATTTTCTCCTCAGGGTGCTTAGTGCACCTCAGGTGCTGCCTTCCCGGTTCTCCCTCCTGGGCACTTACCTCCCCACCTCCTGTCAGGGCCTCTCTGGGCCCTGAGCCAAGCAACGCTAGAACATATTTCAGGAGTGGGGTGTGGGGTATTGGTATTTCCGGGGCCTGTGGCACAATCTGGCGGCATGCAGGCAGTCAAGGGTCATTTTCCCCTGAAGGTCAACTGGTGACCTTGGTCAATATTTAGCTAGTGTTCACTTAAATGGTTTTCCCTGGTTAAGTGTCATGTGGCCAATTACTTGAGGACTTTCACACCCTGCAGGTAAACTGGGGTGGTAAGAACTGGTAATCCTGAAATCCAACTTGAATTATAGCGGCAACACGGTACCGAATCTGCTTAGCAAAACTCTCTGGCTCTTAGATACTAATTACAAAAGTAAAGTGATGGTTGAAGTCCTTTGCACATTTTTTAATTGGGTTGCTTGTCTTTTTGTTGTTGAGTTGTAGGAATTCTTTATATATTTTGGATATTAAGTCTTTATCAGATACAGGATTTGTAGCCATCTTTTCATTTTTGATATTTATTTTTAATTTTTAAAATAAGTTTCATCCTTAATCCTGGAAATTATCTATACCAGTGCCACTTAAAGTTGCCTACAGATTGGTGCCAGTCTGTACACTATGAAAGACCCATGCAATAAGTACAGAAATTGAAAGTAAGTGTTCAGAAAATGCTTAAGGAACGTGGTATTCCCGTGATACCTAGTAATTCATTTGAGAAACTATATCTAAAAATGTTACATGCTTATTTTAAAAGAAGTTACTACTATTAAAATCATTCCATATTTTACATATATGTGTACCCCTCCCACATCACACAGTTTTGCACATAAATGGGAAGATTATGGTCCACATTATTCTTCCACGGGCTTTTTTCACTTAGTGAATATCTTCCCAAGACAGTACTATAGAGAAAAGTAGCAACTTACTTTATTAAAGTCTGGTTTATTGAAGAATAATTTATCCCCTTTTTAGTAAATTTCACCCTTTTTAGTGCAGAGTTCCATGAGTTTGGACAAATATATACAGTCTGGTAATTACCACCAAAATAAAAATAAAGTTACATTTTCCTAACAAATTCTCTCTTGCCCGTTTGTAATCAACCAGTACCACCATCCCTACCTCCTGGCCACACTGATCAGATTCCTAGTTCCTAAAATTGTGTCTTTTTGAATAACAAATGGAATCATACAATATGTCATTTTGAGTGTGGCTTCTTTTACATACAACAGATAAAATTTATCTATGTTGTTGCATATATCATTGTTTATTCCTTTTTATTGCTGAGTATTCCATTGCATGGATGTACCATAATTTGTTTATCCATGTATATGTTGGGGGCATTTGCTTTTGGTGATTATGAAGCTGCCGACAATGTATGAGAGTTCCAATTGTCTTCATATTTATCAGGACTTGATATTGTCAGATTTCTGTTATTTTGTTTTTTTGTTCTAGCCATTCCAATAGATGTATAGAGATATCTCATTTTGGTCTAAATTTGTATTTTCCTGATAACTAATGATTTTGAACATCTTTTCACGTGCTTATTTGCAACTCATACATCTTCTTTGGTGAAGTGTTCAAATCTTTTGTCCATTTTTTTTTCTGTATTGGATTGTTTGATTTCTTTTTATTGAGTATTGAGAGTTCTTTATATAATCTGGATACAAGTTATTATCAGATATGTGTTTTGCAAATATTTTATCCCAGTCGTTATCTTGCCTTACCATTTTGTTACCATTGTCTTCTGAAGAGCAAAAGATTGTTAAATTTGATGAAGTCCAACTTAACGATTTTTTTTCTTCATAAATCATATCATAGCATCGTCTCTAAGAAATGTTTGCTTAATACAAGATCACAAAGATATTCTTCAGTGTCATCTTCTAAAAATTTTATAACTTTAGATTTTACCTTTAATTCTATAATCCATTTTGAGTTGCTATTTGTATTTGATGTAAGGTGTGGGTTAAGGTTTTCTTTTTGTATATCGGTATCCAAATGTTTCAGTTTCGTTTTTTGAAAAGGTTATCCTTTCTCCATTTAACTACCTTTACATCGTTGACAAAAATCAATTGGTCATATATATGTGGGGTTTATCTCTGGACTCTCTATTCTTGCTTGTTGATTTATGGGCGTAAACTTTCGCCAGTATCACACTTTATAGTATATCTTAAAATCAGATAACGTTAGGTCCTCTAACTTTGTACTTTTTCAAAATTGTCTTGGCTAATCTAGTTCCTTTGCCTTTCCCTATTAATTTTACTATCACTTATTGGTTTCTCTGAAAATATTAATATTTTCTGGGACTTTGGGATGATTTTGAATGTATACAGCATTTGGGTGAGAATTGGCATCTTAATATCGACTCCCAGGACATGCACAAGGTATCTCTCTCCATTCATCTGGGTATTCTTTGATTTCTTTCATCAGTGTTCTGTAGTTTTCAGCATATAAATCTTGCTGATATTTTGTTCAATTTATACATAAACACTTTATGTGATTTTTGCTATCGTAAATGGTATTATTTTCTAAATTTCCATTTCCAATTTTTCATTGCTAGTTTATAGAAAAACCATTGTTTCTTGTTATTTTGCTAAGCTCACTTATTATTTCTAGGAGCATTTTTGTAAATTATTTCAGATTTTCTGCATAGACAATCATGTCATCTGCAAACAGAGACAGTTTTATTTCCTCCTTTCCAATTTGTTTGTTCTTTATTTCTTTTTATTGCATTATTCCACAACTCAGAACCATAGTACTTAGTACCACAGTGCTTTAATGCTATTGTTTCAGACTAGTTTGTAGAATAGGAATAATGCGAGCAGATCTCTTTGCCTTGTTCCCTCTCTTAAAGAGAAAACACTTGTCTGTCACAACTAAGAATGAAATTGGCTATAGATTTTTGTGTCGATGCCTTTATCAGATTATGTTCCTTTCTATCTCTAGTTTGCTCAGATTTTTTTATTATGAATGATGCCAAATTTTGTCATTTGATTTTCTGCATCTACTGAGGTCAGTGTACAGTTTGTCTTCTTTAGTGTGTAATATGGTGATTTACATTGACTGATTTTTGAATGTTGTGTTGTCTTGGAGCTATGTACCCCAGAAAAACGTGTTCTTAATCTATTCCTGTGGGTGTGAACTCATTGTAAATAGGACCTTTTGATGACATTTTTTCAGTTAAGTTGTGGCCCAACTGAATCAAGATGGGTCTTCTTCACATTAATATATTCCTTTATAAGCAGAATGTAATTCAGATACACAGAGAGAAAGCTATGCAAAGAAGCTGGAAGTCCATGGAACCCAGAGAAGCCAGGAGAGGCCACCATATGCAATACCATGTGACTGACAAGCCAAGGACCAAGAATCACCAGCAGCCAGTACCAGAATGCTACAGTCTCTGGGAGAAAGCATCGCCTT
>JAQZBX010093029.1:0-12210 GCA_029593785.1 Cabassous unicinctus
GGCCGGCCTGCCCTCACAAGGAGGCCCCGGGAAGCGAACCCGGGGCCTCCCATATGGTAAACGGGAGCTCTATTGATTGAGCCACACCCGCTTCCCTATACATATGGTTTTGATTGGGTTAGATGTTTGGTTTTATAAAATAGGTTCATATTGTTCATATCAATTTACAACTTGCCATCCCCAATATTTCTCAGTTAGTACATATGCATCTACCTCATTTTATTTAATAGCTATTTACTATTCCATAGTGTGCTTATGCCATATTTGTTACAGAGGTTTTTTCCTGATTTTTGCTCTTATGAACAATGCTGTAAAAGATCCTTTCCTACAATTTATTTCTATAGGAAAGTTTCCCAGCTTTGGATATACATAGATTCTGCTTTATTATTTTTCACCAATAATTATAGAGAACTTTAGTTTCTCACACTCTCATCAGCCATGGATGTAATTGGCCCTTTTATTATTTGCCCATCTCATGGGGGAAAATGGTTAATTGTTTTTTAATTTGAATTTCCTAGAATAGCTATTTATATACTTAGCAGTGATTTGCATTTCAGCATTTGTGAATTGCTCCTTCATACTTTTTGCTCAGTTTTCTGTTGAATGTTAATTTTTTGTTTTAAAATTATTTCTAGCACATTTCTATGTTTTCATATGTTTTACAAAGTATTCTTCTGCAAGACTATGATTTGTCTTTTGACTTATACATAGTATCCTATACATATATAGATTTTAAATTTTATCTAGTCAAACCATCCATGTTTCTTTACATAAATGCTTTTTTTCTCCATTATCTATGTGATGACATATTAGTTTTCTGTTGCTGCTGTAAAAATTCACTACAAATTTGGCAGCTTAAATTAACATCCATTTATTATCTCACAGTTCTGTAGGTCAGAAGTCTGGGTACAACTGAGTCCTCTGTTCAGAGTCTTGTAAGACTGAAGTTATGATGTCAGCAGGGCTGTGTTCCTTTCTGGAGGGTCTGGGGATGAACCTGCTTCCAAACTCATTCAGATTAGCTGAAAGCAGTTCTTTGCAGTTTTAAAACTAAGACTCCCATTCCCATTTCCTTGCTGACTGTCAGCAAGGAAGGCTGGTTGTTGCTCCTAGTGGCTGCCTGCATTCATTTTCAAGCTTCCCATGTGGGCCTCTCCAACAACAGCAAGTCAAGTCCTTCTCATACTTTAAATCTCTCCAACTTTTCCTTCTGCTCCTCTTTCTGCCTCTAGCCAGAGAAAGTTCTCTCTTTTATGGATTCATAAGATTAAATTGAACACAAGGAGATAATCCAAAATAATCTTCCTATCTTAATTCTGTAATCTTAATTATACTTGCAAAGTCCCTTTTGCCATGCAATGTGATTTGGATCCAGGGATTAGGGCATGGGCATCTTTGGGGAATCATTCTGCCTACCAAAAATGAACTATATTAACATATTTTCTAATGATGAATCAACACATATGAGATAATCCCAATTTGGTCATGATTAAAGTCTGTTCATCATGCCATCATTTAAAAACAATAATTGTATCACTATTTCCTATGATTTTAGAAGATTCAAATCAGTTCTATTAGCCTAGAAGAGTGCTCCTTAAATTTTCAAGAAGTGTGATTTGAATTAACTTTTTGCTCTTCACATCTAAATTCATTTGATTATGGTCAGAGAACATGCATGATACCACTTCTTTGATATTTTTGAAATGCAGATTAGTCCTAGAAAATGTGGTCAATTTCTGAAAAGTTTTAGCATAAATGAACATACAGTGTATTCACAAATTGTTGATTTCAGACTTAAACATATGTCTATTAGATCAAACCTATTAACCTTGTTGCTCAAAACTTCCTTATTTTACTTATTTGTCTGCTTGTTCTATTAAGTACTTATAGGGATCTATTAAAACTTTTCTACTATTATGGTGGAAATGCCATTTACTCAGTAGAGTTCTATAAATTTTTGATATGCATTTCAGACTATGTCGTAAGTGCAAACAAGTATAGAAGTGGCATCTTTTCCTGGAAAAATGGAAACTTTTGTCATTATTTATGACATTCTTTATCTTTAATATGCTTTCAGCCTTGAAGGTTATTATTATTATTTTTTTATTACCCCATCCTTTTACTTTCAACCTTTTTTTTTTTGTTCTTACTTTATAGCTTTGTTTCATGTTATTGTGCATAGAGTAATTTATTTATTTTCATTGTTGTAATACCACCATCTATTTATCCATTGTATTGTTGATGAATATTTTGGTTTACTCTTTTGGTACACATTCGTACATCTTCTTTGGACATAAATCTGGGAGTGGAATTGCTGGATCATAATATATCTTTATGTTCAGTTTAGTAGATATTGACAAATAAGTTTCCAAAGTAGTTGTACCACTCCCCAGATGTATTTGAGTTCCAGCTGCTCAATACATCCTAAATGTTAATTGTTTTGTTAGTTCTTTTGAATTTTAATCATTCTGGTGGGTGAGTAGTAATCTTGTGGTGGTTTTAATTTGCTGATGACTAATGAAGTTTAACACTTTTTTATATGGTTGAAGACTATTTGGATATCTAATTTATGAAATGAGAAGTCTCTTGTACATATTCCTATTTGTGTACACTGTTCTTTTCTTATTTATTGATTTGAAGGAACTCTTTATATATTCTGGTTATGAGCCTTTTGTTGCTTAGATTTTCTTCTCACTCTGTGGCTTGTCTTTTGACTCTCTAAAAAGTGCCTTTCTATGATCAGAAGTTTCTAATTTTCAAGTGCTTTATATGTCCTATTTAAGAAAGGTTTTCCAAACCTAAAATCATGGCAATATTCCCCTACTTTATGCTCTAGAATCTAGACATTTCATTGTTTAATTTTTCACCTTTAGATATACAATCCACTTGAAATTGATCTTGTATAGGAGTTAAGTTTTTTCTTCCATATCCAATTGATCTAGCATCATTAATTGAAAAAAACATCCTTTCCCTCACTTTTCTGCAATGCCATCTTCATCATAAATCAATTATCCATATGTGCATGTGTCTATCTCAGGATTCTCTATCCTGGTCCAAAACAACTAAGTGAGACTTTCAAAAGCAGAACCTCTTCCCATGTGTTTTGAGAATTTTTTTTTTTTTTATGATTCATATTTGTTGGGACTCTTTGTGAAAATTTTGTGAAATCTTGATTAATGGCTTATTTCTATAGAGATGATTTGCATTTTCTTTTGCCAGGTGCCTGGGAGCACTACCAACCTCCATAACTCTAAGTTCATATTCTAAATAAAAGTTTTTCAGTCCATGCAAGTAAAATGAATTCATACCTGAAATCTGTATGTGGCTAGACTTGTGATTATAATTTCTCAAGACACTTTTTCCCTCTTCCCACAGCTAAGACCAAATTCCCTTGTCATCACCCTTTGTAAAGCAGACTTTCATCTAATTCACCCACTTCCCTAAGGTTGTAGTTCTGAGGTCCCAAATTCACACAGGGGTTTTGTTTGACTCCCTACCTCACATGGACCTTGAGGTTTTTTCTCTTCTTCTCCAATCAGCCTTGAAAACTGAAATATTTAGGTTTCTAAGCTCAAAAATAGCCCAACAGCAGATATCAGCTTCAGTACTTCTATTTCTCTTTGTTTGTACTCTTGGTTCATTTTTGACATCTGAAGATTTCCCTTTATGCCTTGTAAATTCACCTATGCCTTGCAAATCCACTTATTTATTTTAAAAGAAGTTTTAAGTATTTCATCCAACATTTTTTAGTGGTTTGTATTAGGATGCTTTTCAGAAACCTTCTTTACGAGGAGCATTAGCAGCTGTGGCAGTGGAGATAGTTCTAAGTCTGTGGCATCAATGGGACTTTCAGGAGCTCAGTGGTGAACGTGGGCTTGTGGGCTCCATTACAGAGGCTCTAGCAGCTTTCTGATTTCTGGGATAATACTCCCTTTCCCTTCTGTTCTCCCAACCTTATCAAGCCCTTTATAAACCAATTCCTTGCCCCTGATCTCTCTCTACTTGAAATATCTAGTATATTTTCTAGTTTCCCAACAGGAAACTAGTGTATTATTAAAAATCATTCTTTTCCTTAGATTTTCAAGCATGTTATCATAAAATTTCAAAGTAATTTGACTCTTTTTTGAGTTTGTGGTCAAACATAATTTATTATTTCACATGATTTATAATTTTTCCTCTCGTTTCTCCTTAATCAGGTTGGTAAGGATTTTGTCAGTGTTAGCCAATGAATCAGATTTGGGCCTGTATTAGTCAGCCAAAGAGTATTTATTTGGAGTAAAATCTTACAGGTACAAGGCCCTAAAAAGTCCATCTTTTCAAGGTTAATTCCTTATCAAAGTCTGTTGCCACATGTTGAAGCAAGATGCAGGTGACATCTGCAAGGGTTCAGCCTTCCTCTCCTTCTTAAGGCTCCAGGGGTCCAGCTTCTTCCAGTCTCAGCTGTAGGCTGATATAGGGCTCATCTCTCTCCCTGGGGCTCATTTCTTTCTGGGCTCAGTTGCTATGTTCTTTTCCAAGGTCAGCTGTAAACTATCAGGCGAATGGCTCGTCTCCCTTCCTGGGGCCTCTGCCGTGTTTATGGAGCTGTCTCTCTTCCTCTGTGTATCTTCTCTGTGTATCTACTTCTGTGAATGTCCCTTTATATAGCCCACCAAGGGCGTGGGGACTATTACACTCTACTGACATGGTCAAATCAAAGCCCTAATCTTAGACATAATCAAAGGCATCTCGGCTGAATCTAATGCAATTAAAGGGTATCACACCCAAAGGAACAGACCAGTTTACAAACATAATCTTTCTTTTTGGAATTCATAACTAATCTCAAACTGCCACAAGGCCTTATTGTTGCTATAAAAACCCTAATTTGAGCTTTTATAATTGCCATAAATACCAAATTTGTTTGTGTGCTGCCTCAGCATCCATCTTAATTTGGCTAAGCCACTTGCCTCAACACTGACCTTTGGCCTGATTAGTAAGCAGCTTTCCAGCCCTGGGGCATAAACTCCCCCAGAATCCAAACCCACATCTTTGTCCATGACCCACATCACACAAACACCTCACCCAAACCCACAGCTGGTCCCAAATGATAAGCTCACCATCCCCACAACCCTGGGTCCCCAGTCCGTTTTCCTTTACATGCGCCTTTTTTTTAACCAATTGTTGATGCCCATGGGAAATCTACTAACCTCCACTCCTGGACCATAATAAAGGTACAAACCCACAGGTCCCTCTTGCTCTGCTTGTGTGCCCCCACCTGCTGGTTGAGCCACCCAAGCTGATTGTGTTTCTCAAGGACCACTCACGGCATGTCTATCTCTCTGGGAAATGTGAGTAACAAACTATTTTTTCACATGCATTATGGCCTCAGTTTCCCATTGTGTCGCACCTGACCCAGACTCAAACTTAAAATCCAACTTAACTAATTCAAAACAATAATTGTCAATCCCTCTATATTAGTCAGGGTTGTCTTGGGAAACAGAATCAACAGGAGATATCTGCCAATAGTATGAGATTTTATAAGTCTCTCAAACGACCGTGGGGATGCACAAGTTCAGGTTCCGCACGCAGGCTGCAAACCAGGGACTCCGATAAAAGTCCAATGAAAGATCCTTGATGAGTTTCTGGGAGAAGTTGGCTGCCCAAAGACGAGCTGGGAAATTCTCTCTGAATGTTGAAATCACTTCCCCTTTTAAGGCATTCAACTGATTGGATAAAAGCATCATCCATTGCTGATGCAATCTCCCTGATTGATGCAGATGTAATCAGCCATCCACGCAGTAAACTCACTGGTGACCGAAGTCCATAAATGCTCTTGCCCAGTGCTTGCTTGACCAAATACCTGGGCACAATTACCTGGCCAAGTTGACACATTAGCCTAACCATCACACCCTCCTAGACTTTCTTTGGCTTAATTCACTGTTCACTTGCTATATTTAAAGCTGAAAATCTAGTTCATTCATTTTCAATATTTATTTAATGAAAGCATTTCAAAGCTAAACTATACATTTTCCTCTGAGTACAACTTTAATAATTTTCCATAGATGTTAATATGAAGTGTTATTTTCATTAATTTCTAGATCACTTGATATTTTCTTTTTTAGTCCCAGTTTGGCACACTTAAAAAACTGGTCATTGATTTACAAGTAATTAATATTTTTGTCATTTGTTTGGGAATGATTTCTAGCTTATTGCTTTATAATCAGGAAATATTGCCAATAAAAATCTCCCTATTGGAATTTGTTAAATTTTTCTTTGTAGTCAAGTAAACAATCCATTTCCAAACTTTCTGATGGATGTAGTGAAGAATGTACATTTTTGTCAATAGGGCACTGAATTATCTATATATCTATTACTTGAAACATCTATATCCACACCTATTGTTCACCTATTTTTTGGGGGAAAAAGTATACTAAAGTCTCTGGTATAAATTTGGATTTTATAAGATCTCCTTGTATTTCTACCTTTTATTTATTTGTTTAGCCTTATATATTTGCTATGTTATTTGGAGACAAGACGATTAATATTATCTCTTCCTTGTAGATTTTATTGTTTTTCCCATGTAATGCTTCATGCCTCAAATTCCTCTTTACCTGGTATCAATATAGCCATCTTTTCTTTTTTTCTTTGTTGCTTAACTATCTTTGCACATTTCATTATTTTCCACCTTTCTTTACTATTTTGATTTAAGTAGATTTATTCTAAAAAGCATATCACTAGAATTTTAAGCTTTCTGAAGGTGCTTATCTTTTAATAGAAGCACCTCTTCATTTTCACTGTATAACTTAATATATTTTTATTTTTCCATTTTACTGTATGTCCACAGTCTATTTTGTTGTTTTTCCGTTTGATACTGTTCTTAATTTTGCTGTATTGAAAAAGTTTTTTTTTTTTTTAAATTTCCACCTTAACCCTGGAAAATAATTAGGAAGTTTCTCTCTCCACCCCCCACTCCCCACGCCAATGATAGGCTTCCTGATTTTAAGTCACAAACTCACAGGTATATAGTGATAATTTTAAATAATATTAATCCACACACCAAGATTTTTATTAACTTGCACTCTACACCATCAACCCCAACCAAGGTTAAGAGCTTCCCATTTTCCTCATACCAAATTTGTTGAGACTCATTTACAATTGAAGTCCTAACCTAATTATTCATTTAGTAAATATTAGCAAATGCTTGCTGCCCGAGGCTATAGCTGTTACTTCATACAACGACGTGCAGTTTGTCTCTTCTGTTTAGAGAATTATTACTTAACTCTCATATTACAATTCACAGTCACATTATCATCATCCTTTTAGACATAATTACACATTTTACAAGAACATTGCCCACTGCTGTTTCTTGTACTCTTCCTCTTCTCCTATCTTAAGATCTAGGTTACGATTAAATTTCATTTGGTTGGAATAAAAGTAATATAAATAAGAGTGTATCCTCAAAGGAAGTGGTGCTAGCATGTTTGAGAATGGCCTTCTTTTGGTCCTCACATTTAAATGATATTATATTGCTATTTCTTCCAAAATTTTGTAAATGACTTTCACTGTTCTCTAACTTTCAGTGTTGTAAATAAGAAGTCAGATGCCAGTCTGATTCACCTTTTTATATCACACCTTGTTTGCCTATGGAAAAGTTTATTGATTTCTTCTTATTCTTGGACTTTAGAAAACTCACTTGAATAAGTCTAATTTTTATGTTATGGTCATTAACATTTCCTGGTGTTAAGTGAACGCTTTCAATCTGAACAGGCAAAATTTTGTTCAGCACTGAGTTTTATTCTATTATTTTTTCATCACTATTTATCTTCTAAATACCCTTCTCTTTTTTGAATTCCTCTTATATCCTTGTCTTTGGTATCTTTTGTCTTTTCAATTTTGGTTTCCATTTCTTTGTATTTTTGTTCTGTATTATGGGCTATTCCCTCCACTTGATCTTTCAGATGAACAATTTGGTTTTCATCCATAACTGCTTTCTTTTTGAGTTCTTCTCTTAAATTTTTAAACTTGGAAATTGTATGTGTGTGTGTTTCCCGGAAAACTTTTTATTTTCAACATAGCTCAAGACTTCTCATATTTTAATCAAATTCCTAGTCTAGTTTTTACATTAATTCTGCCTTAATAGGACCTATGTAAACTAGCCTTGCAAGCTATTATATTCATTTAAGTGATGTGTTATTTTCTTTCCCTACTCAGGTCAGTGGATATGGATTCCTTCAGAAGTGATGCAACTCAATCTAGGGGCCTTTCAGGCAGTGGAAATGTGCCTGTTTGTTTTTGTTTTTCTCCTTAAATGGATCAGTAGGGAATAAGTTCATAAGCTGGGACTTTTGGGCTAAGATATGTGTATGTGAGCCTCCCTATTTTCAGGATTCCTTAGGCACAGTGGGATAGGGCAGCCCTCAGTCCAGCCCTTCTCCTTCCTCTAGAGCTGCTTACAACAGTTACATCAGTCCCTTAAGCAGATAGGCACAGTACTCTTTTGGAAAGATACATCCAAAGCAGCTAGCTGGTACAGTTAGATCCATGTGACAAAGTATATCCAAAGAGTAAAAGATTCTATAGAACCTATAACAATTTATAACTGTGTCGTGACCCTCAAAGACTGAAAACAAATTCATTTAAAAGGAGTTGAGAAAAAAAAGGGCAAGTTGAATGGTGTTCACCATCTTTTCCTCCCAAGGCCATACTATAATGGGGGAAAACATGCAGAGGTCTAGCCAACAAAGACAAAGAACAGGACAGGTAACATCAGGGGATAAGCTTTTTAAAAAAAATGTTTTGCAAATGAAAAGTAGATGGAGACATGGGAATTGATTTACAGAAGAGAAGAGTCTGCTGATCTTGAGGAGGGAAACTGATGATAGGAGGGCCCATGCACTCTGCAGAAGTGGAGACCTGCTGGCGTGAGGTATTGGGCAGGGAAAACAGGATTGGCAGGGAAAACAGGATTGGCAGGCAACACAGGGTTGAGTTGAGAGTCTCCATCCAAGAATAGGCAATGGGAGCAGCCTGGCACCCACTTTCCATATGGCAGGAGACTGATTGCATGTTCCCTGGCCCTCTCCTGAAAGCCAATCTAGAGAAAATAGTTTGAAAATTCAATGCTTAAGCGAAATTTAAAGAGGAACTTCCTGATAGTTCTGATGATTAGATACTATAATAGACTTTCAGGTAATTCACAGGCCTGGAGTTAGAATCCTATTCCAGCCTTCTTTGTGGCCTTCTGTTTGAAAACAGATGGTTGAACTATTGTCATTCATTCATTAGACAAATAAATATGAGAGGTACTAGATACTAGATCCACCTCATATCTGTATAACTCCAGGATTCTGTTAGTATGGGTCATTGGAGACAGTGGTTACTTTACCTATTATCTGATTATAAATCATCAATTACTAAGATCCATAAAAACCCACAGTATTTCTTCATTGTTTTTTATGACCAAGAGAAGCAGAAATAGAAGACAGGGAGGATCCTGTGATACACTAACAGTTTGTAGCTTTACTCTGTCTCTGACAGGGAAATAAGGGAGTCAGACTGCAATTAATGCAAGCAGACCTCTGTAACCTACTTCTCAGAGATGAAGACAATGAGCTGAATACTCTACCATTTGTTCAGTTCATCAGAAATTTCTCACAAATGACTGCTTTTGACATTACCCCTATTCACCCACCATCGAGTAGCTCCAACACACCAAAGTCTGGATTCCTCCCCTATTAAATCACAAACTTTTCTTGCAGAAGTCGCCACACTATTATCCTTCAAATTGTCAAATACAAGGGACTATTCTCAGTCTCTCTTTCAATCTGTCTCTCTCTCAACATATCTCTCTGTCTTGCAGATGAAAAGTAAATGGAGACATGGGAATTGATATATATATTCTTAGCCCTGATATCGCCTTAGCATAGGGTCATGTTGACAATATGCTTCACCTTGAACTTCTCTCCTAAATTAGTTTCCTTAACACTTTTATTCCATCGTACTTTCACTGTCTCTCTTCTGCCTTGTAGTTCCTTTTGTAATCTTTGAATCTACTCCTTTTGCCCTCTTTAGTTTCTTGGTCTTCCTTTTTTGTCCCTGCACCCACTTCCATAGTTTCGCTACAACAGAAGAGCCCATAGCATATAGACAGAGATAGAGACCATACTTCTGTTGTACACCAGGCCCATATATCCAACAGCTCTCTTCCTAGTGTTCCCACAAGAGGCAATATAGTGTAAAGAGCAGGAATTTTGGACACAAAATATTAAAATGCTGCTCTGCCATTTCCTAACTGCACTATTAGGCAAATTAATTAACCTGTCTGTGTTTCAGCTTTCTCATCTGGGAAATGGGAATAATAATAATGAGGATGATGATAATAATAATAATAATACTGGCTCCATTTGGTTGTTATATAGAATAAATGAGTTACTATATGTGAAGCACTTAGCCCAGAGCATGTCATTTATAGTAAGGTCTATGCAAAGTGTTGGCTATTGTTATTGTTATAATTTCTTCAGACAAGGCATTTAAAAACAAATTTATTTTCTCTTAATTCTGAATTCTAAGCCAGAAATGTGGAAGTCATCCTTCAATCCTCCCTCCCTCTTTCTTTACATTCACTTAGTATGGTTGATTCTACTTCCTACACACTTTTTACATCAGCCTCCTCCTTCTCTCCATTCCTCCTGTCATTTTCTTAAGTTCGTTTAGGCTCTTATTGCCTCTCATCTGGTATATTGAAAGAGATTCTTAATTGGTTGTTTTTCCTCTTTGCTCTTCCCTGCGTTAAAATCCACCCTCTTCACTGTAACAAGGTGTATTAGTCAGCCAAAGGGGTGCTAATGTGAAATACCAAAAATGGGTTGGTCTTTATAAAGGGTATTTATTTGGGGTAGAAGTCCACAGATACCAGGCCATAAAGCGTTAAGTTTCTTCTCTCACCAAAGTCCATTGTTACATGTTGGAGCAAGACAGCTGCCGGCGTTTGCCAGGGTTCAGGCTTCTTGGGTTCCTCTCTTCCCAGGGCTGCGTTTCTCTCCAGGCTTAGCTCCTGTTTCCTCCACAAGGTCAGCTGTAGACGATCAGGCGAGCGGCTTGCTTCTCTTCTCCTGGGGCCTTCTTTCCAACATCAAAACTGCTTCTCAAAAACTGCTTCAACTCTGTTCGTTGCCTTGCCTTTTATATTCAATTCCCCACCCACCAAGGGGTGGGGCTCAACGCCCTACTGACGTGGCCCAGTTAACGCCCTAATCATAACTTAATCATGCCCAGATTAACAGATCAGTTTACAAGCATGATCCAATTATATTTTTGGAATTCATACTTACATTAAATTGGCCAACGGCTACACCAGGATAGTTAGTAAACAGTGAGCTCTGAGGGCAGGGATTGTATTCTCATTGTGATTCTAGGCATAGTCTTGACACTCAAAAAATATTTATTCAATTGAATTGAATTTCTTTCAAAATACTTGGTTTGGTGTAGACATAGAAGCATGTTTGGACAGTTTCCATATTAGTCATTTCCTCTCTAACCTTATTATCCCTGACATAGTTCAGGGCCTGTTCATCCTTCCCAAGGAGGCTACTCATCTTCACTGTCTCCATTTTCTACTCTCTAGTCACCACTTCTCATCTAAATAATCACTCTTACCCACCCACCCTAACTTCCATCCTACATATTTGACAATATTCCCTCAGTCCCGTTCCCGCAGATGATGCTGCTCTAACACGAAATAAACGAATGAGAGACCTATTCCGCCAACAACATCTCATGGCTGAGAGCCTCAGGGGGCCTGGCTGGGGTCAGCGCACTAGGGCAAATAGCTAGCTCTTCAATCAGTTGACTCATTAAGCATGGAAGACATCCTAATTGAATAAGAAGGAAAAGCCTGGTGGACCTGCATGCTGCTCTCACATCAATAGTCTAACGTGATTGTGAGTGATAAGGGTTACCATGACTCCTGACAAATGACCCAACAAAGAGATATTGGCTTTTTATTATTTGCCCAAAAAACACTGTCATTCCACTGACAATGAAATTAATCAAAAGAAGCCTTTTAGCTTTATCTATACATTGCATCACAACCTTTAACATCCATTATTAGCAATCAATATTACATGTTGAGGTAGCTGAGTAGAAAATGAACTAAGATGAAAAAAAATCTCCAGGTTCTACATATGGCACTTTTAAATTACTTAACTGGTGGATTGCATTATCTTTTATGTT
>JAQZBX010093030.1:0-12203 GCA_029593785.1 Cabassous unicinctus
GTGAAATACAGTGAAAGCTGTGTTAGGAGAAAAGTGTATTAAAAAAGGAATGGACTGATGCAATCCCAAATAAATATATATGGCCGGTATTACCAAAACTAGAAACAGACTTACAAAAAAGAAAGAAAAAATATTACAGAGCAATATTTCTCTTGAACTTAAACCAAAAGATTTTCTGCAAAATAATAACAATTTGAATACTATAATGTATAAAATGAATTATAGACCATGACTAAGTGAAATTTATATATAAAGCCAGGTTCAACAGTTGAAAATCAATTAACCTACCTTGTTAACAAACTAAAGAAGAAGAAAAAAATCATGAAATGACACAAAAAACAACTGATAATATTCGACTACTTTCATGATTAAAAATAACTTTCAGCAAGTTAGAATAGACATGTATGTCTTCAACTTTAAAAAATTATAAATAAAAAACAAACATACCATATACCTAAACTCAATCGTGAAACTGCTTTTCTTAAAAGATCAGAAAGAAGGCGAAGATATATGCTCTCATCATTCATATTCAAAAAGTTGTGCTACATCGACAATATGGAAAACCTCTCAACAAGAAAAGAAGAAAATTATTGTTATATGCCGTAATGTGACTAGATATTGAGAGAATTATACTAAGTGAAAAAAAAACAGTCTAGAAAGATTATATACTGTATATGATTCCATTTATGTAACATTCTTGAAATGATAGAATTTAGAACTGGGAAGAAATCAGTGATTGCCAGGAATTCGGGAAGTGAGATTATGGTTGTGGATATAAAGGGGCATCACAAGAGAACCTTGTGGTGATGAAAATGTTCTATATATTGAACTTTACTTATGATAAATTGCACAAACATTAGCACACACAGACACTCATACAGGAGGCAAAGAAAAATGAAGAAATTTGAGCAAGATTTGTGTATTTTACCAAGGTCAATATACCGATTTTGAGAGTATTGTATAGTTTTTAACATGTTATCATTGAGCGGAGTTGGATAAAGGGTACATAGGATCTTTATTATAATTTGCAACTGCATATGAATCTACAATTAACTCAACAATACATTTGAATAAAAAATATGGATCAACCACTAATTCATGCAAGAGCATGTTTGAACCTCACAAACCTTATTTTAGTGAAAGAAACCTTACATAAAATAGTAAATACTGTTGGATTTCACTACTTAAGTGTCTATAATAAGGACCAAATGCATGGTACAAAAGTCCAGAACAGTGTTTGACTCTGTGGTGCTTAGGCAGGGATTGGCAGGAATGGGGGTGAAAGGAAGGAGTTCTCTGCAGAGATGATGATTTCAACATTTTACCTGGCATGGTATACATTAAAAAAAGTTAGTGAGCAATCCATTTAAATTTGTATTTTCAACTAAAAATTGGTATACTTAATTATGTGTACTTCCAAAAGAAAAATTAGATTAAAAAAACATAAGCAAACACTTTAAAAGATAATACATATTCATGCTTATATTTAAGCAGTGATATGTACCAATGTCTGAAACTCACTTTGAAATAAATTAAAAATAAGATACATTATTGGTTGGATAAAGGCATTGAGAATGTATAGCTATCTGAGAAAGCAAATAGAGCAAAAATTAATCATAAAATACAGGTGTTGGTTATATGGGTGCTCACTCTCTTTTAATATTTCTCTTTATACATTGTTCACCATATCATGTTGAGGAAAAAACACAAAAGTGAAGCTTATAAAGGAGTTTAATAATTCATTTACATTTATACACTCATATTATTTTTAAGTATAGTTTATTAAGTGATCATCTATTATGCAAACATAAATAAATGGAAACAAATTTAATATTTGCCAAATTGGAAAAACTAAATTAAGACTTTTGGCATTTAAAATTGTGAAATAGTCCCCTGAATTCCTCTGAGATTAGGAAATATAAAAAAAGAGATATCAAGATATACAAAAATAAATGAAAATGAGGGTTAGGGTTATATATATGTAACCCTTTTAGAATTGATAAAGACACAGAACTCAATGGGGTTATGAACAACTCCTGCTGCAGACACATACCAAATATACATATCATATATATAAGTTTTTACATATGAAAACAAACATTATTCAGACAGAAAATTCCAGGTGAATATCTCTGAAAATAAGAATTAGAGGGGGAAAGCTGCAGATTTTTGGGTTGTATTACTGGATTGCTTACTCTGCCATCAGAAGCAAGATACAGCAGTTTCTTAGAGATAAAGATAAATATCATGGCAATACAAAAGATAACAGGACTGGTCCAAGATCATTGGGGGGAAACCAGAGGACTCTGTTGGCTTCTGTCCTAATTAATAGGGATAATAAATTGAGTAAACTACTGTCTGTGGTTAAACTTTTAGGAGAAGTTTGCATCTGGTGAAGGAGAGAGCAAAGTGCTAAATATCATTGCTGGAAAGTGACCCAAAGTGTCTCCTAGCTCTACGGATTTAACATATTCCCAATATACCTAAGGGGAACAAGATTCAAGTTATTAATAATAGAAAGCATTTTTCAATTGGAATTACAACTGTCTACTAAGGAGAAGTTATAAAGCTACTAGACAGCAAGGGGAAATATAGACAGTGAGAGCTAGAGTTTAATGTGTGATTTATGTGCATGTGTGTGTGTGTGTGTGTGTGTAAGAGAGAAATTATGAAGCAAGTTGTATGGTGTGCCATGGGAATACAGGATCAGACACAACAGAACCTTTCAACAAATGACTTCTTTATTACTTAGACAGCACAACAAGTCTAATAGAACAGCGGAAGAGATCCCATTGTGGCTGATTTCCAGGGGAGGCCAGCTACTTGCATCTGGGTTAGTGGATGGCAGCTCTACATGTTCTACTTCACATTGGAGGGGAGAGATAAATCTGTGCTGCTCAAGGGCAAGGTATTTATACATCCAAGTGGGAGTGGGCATTGCCACTGAGAGTTCCTACTGTGATAAGCAGCTATAACTGCTTGTTCCTGATTTCAGGTTGCTGCATTAGACCTAACATGCTGTATCCAGAGTTTTTCTAGGTTTTGATTATGCTACAAAAAATGAATTTCAAGAGCCCACAATGTTGATTAGGCCAGTAATTTCTTAAGGTAGAGAGGGAAGAGATATAGGATGAAATAACAGATCATGGGTCCCAGGTAGAGAGGAAGGGGCTGAAGAGTGATGAAGAGGACTGATTTACAGACTAAAATTTCCCATTATAGGTTATAAATACCCAGGTTATACTTGCATGTTGATCCATGTGGGGGGACTTGGCAAAAGCAGCATGCAGAAGGCATGAGAAGGATTGAATAGAGAGATTCAGTCTTTGCTCTTGCATTTTAAGCCATTAATTATTCTACCCCCTTGTTAATGGCAGGGGAGGGTTTCCAGCTGTTTGCTATTTTGATTGATTCTCTACCCATCAATCCCCCAGGAGGGCCCAATGATAAGGCCCCTGGAGAATATATGGGGCTTCTCCTGGCTTTCAGAGAAAACACTCATTCCAAATGGGAAAATCATGTGAGGATCTTCCAGCAGCCATCTTGGGGGTTCTGATGTCCATGTGGACTTCTTGCCAGGTTCCAGATACATCTGTTGATTCCCTATCTAGCCTGCTTCAGTGCTGCAGAATGGAAACATATTGAAACATCTGCAAACAATACAGAATATGGGGGTGATAGGTGAGGGCTTGAAGATGGCTGCTATGCTGTTCATGTCTTCCCCATTAGAGCTCCATGGAAAGGACCCGGTAAAACAAGAATGTAAAACACCTGGTTAAGTCTAACAACAAGAAAAATAAACCAACACAAATTAAAAAAAAAAAAAACAGAATTAGTTTTATGAAACAGAGGAGTCTGAAAAAAACAAATATACATATACACATATGTGCACATGTTTGCACTCATACATAAACTTTATAGTTAATAAAATGAAATCATATTGTTATTTTAAAACAACAATAAATTATTAAAAATCAGGTTGGATCAAGAAAATGTTTATAAAATAAACAATAACAAAAACAGAATTCTTAGAATTATATAGTCATTAAAATAAAAAAGAAATGGAGTGTGTCTAGACTTTATATTGAAAGGAAAATTTCATTAATTAGAAAATGATAATGATATTTTCCCAGCATGTAAAATAGATTTGAAGACAAGAAATATGAAAAGTAAAGAAGTAAGGAGAATAACAACAGAATGTGGGTAATGGATAGTAAAGCAGCTATAGCTTTTGCAATCTTTTAAAAGTACACAAAGAGGGAAGCGGGTGTGGCTCAGTGGATAGAGCCCCCGTTTACCATATGGGAGGCCCGTGTTCACGTCCTGAGGCCTCCTTGTGAGGGCATGCCAGCCTGAGCGGTGCGGTGGGCTGATGCAGCTACCTCACGGCAGGAAGCAGGTGTGGCGCAATGGATAGAGCACCCATTTACCATATGAGAGGCCCCAGGTTCACTTCCCGGCGCCTCCTTTTGAGGGCAGGCCAGCCCACGCGGCACGGTGGGCTGATGCGGCAATACCTCACAGCAAGGGGGAGATAAGCAGACACAGAGAAGACACGCAGCGAATGGACACAACAGCACAAGCAGCAAGGGGGGGATAAATAAATAAAATAAATAAATCTTTAAAAAAAAAAGTACACAAAGAAAAATATGGTAAAGTTTATTAGAAAATATTAATTTTCCAAATTGTAATACATTGAATATTGAAATTGCTATAAATATTAAATATCTGTTATTATAAATAATAATATTGATAATTATTATTATCATCTTAAATATTTATGGAATTGAAATGCTCTTTTTTAATTCAGCACAAGAAAAAGTAGCAGTAAGAAGATTTGGGGACACCTAAGCCATGTTTCAATTCAATAGTTATGTTTAGCAGATGGGAAGGTGGAATACTAATTTGAAAATGATAAAAATAATTTTGAGCAGGGAAATGGTCATCAAAGAACAGGAAAGAGGGAGAGGCGATAGACAAATAGCAGAAGTTTGGCTTATCTTTGAAGTTCTTTAGGATAATGATTTTCCTTGTGGGAAGAAAATCAAAATCTTCAATTTAGCTTAGTCAATTCAATCTATCCTAGGGTTTTTATGGTTTTCACTGACTTGAATGAATGTTTTAGGAAATTTATGACATCCTTTGATATTTGTTTGTGTAGATTCTAGCCCCAATTCTTCCTGCTTTATGAATAAGTGAAGCATATGTGCAAACATTAAACAATCAATTAAGTTTTCATGACAGAGGAGAGTTGAATAATATGTACTTCTACACCAAACAAACACCCGATTATATTTTTAATACTGTAACAATTTTTCTATAAATGTTGTGATATAGTAAGAATATCTTTAAAAAGTTACACAGTGAATGTAAAGTTATATCTTCAAGATAGTGAAATATGTGGTCATGTCAGGGAATGGGTTTATCCTTTGATCTATTTAGTCTAATGGTCAATAATGTGGAGACAAGCCCATGGAAGATAAACATAGGAGTTCAAATGAGCCCAATAGCACCAAGGTGAGCTCCTTTTGCTGTTTTCCAACTTCAAATTAATGAGTACATTTTTATTCTCTCACTCCCAATACATTTGCAAACAAAAAAGTATCTAATAAGCAAATTGACCATGAATTGTGTATGACATATGCATC
Organism: Cabassous unicinctus; assembly: GCA_029593785.1. Classification (NCBI taxonomy): domain Eukaryota; kingdom Metazoa; phylum Chordata; class Mammalia; order Cingulata; family Chlamyphoridae; genus Cabassous; species Cabassous unicinctus. The sequence continues at coordinate 5,649 of JAQZBX010093030.1, forward strand.
TGATCCCAGGAGAAGCCTAACATTTTTTCTCAAAGTTTATGTTAGGTCTCACCCTTGTAAAATTCCCATTAAGTGAATGCAGGGCTTCATTACTATTCAGAATGCCAGGGTGACCTGAGTAGGGAACCCTAGAGATGCTTGAACAAGGTCTTCTGAGATTCAAGTTGCACATGCAAGTGCCTGTAATTTATTCTTTTTAATGACAAGTTTTTAATTATTATATTGCTGCACACTTAACAAGTCCCCTGGCATACCGAACACTGGAGCTTAATAGGAAGACAGAGTTCCCTTTCTACTTTTCAAGGTGGTAATTAGCTACAGGAAGTAGCTAAATAAATCTAAGCTGCTTTTCAAAGGATTTTTTAATGCACTGTGTGAAACTATTTAAATCTTTTCTAAATCCCTTATTTTAATTTTAATAATTATTTTTATTAAAATAATCTGTCCTTATTTTAATACAAAAAATGTCATTGGGAAGCAGAGTGATTCTTAAGTTAAGGAAACCAAATTCCTGTCTCTCAAGGGAATGTATCTGTGAAACCTGTCTGGTCAGAACAAAGCAATCACTCTCAATTCAAATAATTGGTTAATTCTGATGCTTTTTCTTTGTTCTCATACTTAAGTTCTTTGTTGCCATCATTATTGTTACTTTTCCTGTGTACCATAATTCACCTTATTAAAAAAGAGCAGGATACAACACTGGACCCCCAAGTAATAGACAGGTTTCATGAGAGAAAATACTAATATTTGCTGATCTAATCACCACTAGAAAATCTATTTTGATTTTATAATCTAATTTGAAGTATACTCTATTACCCTTTTGCAAATCCTCTAACCTTTAACTGCAAAGAAACAAACAAAATTTTAAAAGACAAAAAACCCAGAACACAGACTAGTTACTAAATACAGACTAAAATATTACTGATTACTGGTAATGATAGACCTGGAATTTAAAAACTATCCAGTGTACATGATGAAATGAGTTATATGTGTTAAAAGAAAATATTAGACAATATATTAGTCAGCCAAAAGGGTGCTGATGCAAAATACAAGGAATCTGCTGGCTTTTATAGAGGGTGTTTATTTGGGTAGAAGCTTACAATTACCAGGTAATAAAGTGTAAGTTACTTCCCTCACCAAAGTCTGTTGCCATGTGTTGGAGCAAAATGCCTGTTGACATTTGCAAGAGTTCAGGTTTCCTCTTCCTCTTAAGGCTCTGTGGTCCCAGCTTCTTCCAATATCAGCTGTAGGCTGGGATAAGTCTCCTGTCTCCTAGGGCTCATTTCTATCTGGGCTCAGCTTGCTGTATCATCCACAAGGCCAGCTGTAAACTGTCAAGTGAATGGCTCTTCTCGTTCCCGGGTCTCTGCTGTGTCTAATGGAGCCTTCTCTTCTTTCCTCACCTATCTGCTTCTCTGTGTTCACATTTCCTGGGCTCCAGGATCAAAACTCCAACTAACTACACTGTCATTTAATTTTCTCTGTGAGACCCCAACCACTGAAATGGCCCAACCACAGCCCTAATCACAACTCAATCAAATAAAAGTGAAACCTCTGAATTCAATACAGTCTAATATGCCCAGAGTAATAGACCAGTTCAAAAACATACTGCAATATCTATTTTTGGAATTTGTAAGCAATATCAAACTTATACAGACAATGTATTATTGGAATGAGTCGATTTGAGCACTTAACAATTGGGGCAGTTTCCAATTCACATTTGGAAAGGAGCTCCCACAAGACAAAGAACACAGGAAGGTTATATAGTGTAAATGCAAACACTTAAAAAATATTTGGTTGTATACTGTAAAATTCCATTTTTAAGAATTTGGTGACCATAAGGTTAGGTATGACACCTAGTGGACATAGGGCTTCCCTAGATTTGATTTATTCTTATATAATCATTATGCCTCCAATTGTTATACTAACATATGTTACATTGTAACAGTCACAGTAACAACACAAATGTTTCTTTGTGGTTGTTGTAAACTTCATCTAGGGTTTCCTTTTAACAACTCTTTTTTGTTGTTGTTCCCATCTTCATATTTGTCCTTATGTTTTTTTTGTGTGAAATTTTTTTTCCATATATATAGGCAAAATAAGAAGGGAAGCAATTCCATACTTATATCATTTTAGTGAATAATGTTTCAGTATTTTAAACTGGAATTTGATATCTTACAATTTCTTTCTTTCTTTTAGGTTCATATCAGCAAAGGCAGTTCTGCCATCTGCCTTCCATAATGTCTTCCTTGCATTTGTTACTTAAAATGTGATACCATTCCCCTAAACATGCTGGTTGCTTGTCTCCACCTAGTTGGTTACAGTGGTCTGTTCACTCATTACCTTGAAAACAGTATCATAGGTGCAAACATTGCTAACAATCAAACTATTTAAATTATTTCAGTTTTACCTCTGCATTCCTAGGGAATTCTATGCCATTCTACCCAGTTGTCTCTGAGAAGAAACTTCTCTTTCTATATGTATCCAATATTAACTGACTTCCTTGTTAATTTACATATCAATTGTTGACAGTTTAAATTTTAATATCAATAAATGACCATTTTTAAAAATCTTTCCTACACTCAGTTTTATAACTATCCTTATCTTTTTAAAATATAGTTTTTTTAAAAATGTTGTGAACTTACAGAACAATCATGCACATGTGTAGAATTCCCATACAACAACCTTTTAATAACATACCACACTGTTGTGGAACTTTTGTTGCAGATTGTGAGATAATATCATCAGATTATTATCACTAACTATGGACCATGGCATCCATTTGGCATGTTTTTCCCATACCTATTATTAACACAGTATACCTTTGGCATTGATGCAAGAATATTACAGTATTGCTATTAACTATAGTCGATAGGTTACATTAATTTTATTTTCCCATTCTTCTCCACACTCCCACCACACTGCATTAGTGAAGTACATCCATTCTAGTTCACAGAAGGACATTCTTGTATTTGTACTATTAACCACAATTCTCATCAATCTCTGGGTTCACTGTGTTATTCAGTCCTTAGATTATTCTCTATCTTTCTTTCAATTGATATTTATATCCCTGGATTACCCTTTTCAGTCACAGTCTCATTTATAAACCAGTTGCTACTCATTATAATGTGTTACCATAAACTCTATTCATTTCCACACATTTACAGTCAAGTTAATTAAAACTTGCTCATACATTAAGCATCAGTAGTTCTTCACAGCCCTCTTCTTATCTCCTAATAACTATATTCTTGGATTTAGCTCTATGAGATTTTTCTTCATATTTAGTTCATATTAGTGAGCCATGCAATATTTATCCTTTTGTGTCTGGCTTACTTCACTTGCCATGATGTCTTCAGGAGTCACAGATTTTATCATATGTGTCCCAATTTTATTTTTTCTTACTGAAGCATAGTATTCCATCATATGCATATACCACATTTTGTTTATCCATTCATCAGTTGATGGACATTAGGATTGCTTCCATCTTTTGGCAATTGTGAATCACACCATTATGAGTATTGGTGTGCAGATATCTGTTTGTATCACAGTTTTCAGTTCTTCTAGATATATTTCTCACAGAGGAATTACTGGATCATATGGCAGTTCTACATTTAGCTTCCTGAATACCCACCAATGTGTCTTCCACAGAGACTGCACTATAAAATACAGACCTGATTTGTTCTTCCATAAAAACTATGAGTGCCATTGAAAATAAACTCCATCTCAAATGTGATAGTTATTTGGTAAGAGCTTTTTTCAAGACCATAGTCAATTCAATACCCACCAGGAAAGACAGATAGAAGATGGAAATTTCTAGTGGCCTCAGGTAATGGGAGTGGGAGCACATGTGCCAAGGTTCAAATATCATAACTTCCCTTATTTAAAAACATGTTTTTAATTATGTATAAAATATATGAACTTTTCATGTGTTGAAATTTGGCAATCTATACAAGTGTTTTAACTCTGAATTTTTCCATAACACTTTTATTTAATTTGTGTTTCCCTGTGATACCAAGCAAAAGTAGGTTCTTTTCTCCTAATGCATCTTTTATTTTTTTATTTTTAAAGAAGCTTTAGGTTACATTAATGTTATATCAAAAATATAGGGGATGCCCTATGTACCTTTAAAGCCAAGTCCTGAGACACTCAGGTTTCAAAGAGAGAAACAGATTATTTGTTTGAACAAACAAAGGAGCACAGTGACCAAATGGCACAAAACTTTCTCTTGAATCTGCAAATTCTAATGATTTATAACATCATGCTACTAAGAAATAATTGGTGAGGAGCTGGACACAAGTCCCTTCATTAATAAACATAAAGGGGCTGAACAGGATGGGGCTGGGTACCAAGCCAGGGTGAGTCACAAAATTATAATCATTATCAGAGATCAAAGCTCTGGGATAGCAAAGGACAGAGTGGTAGAGGTCAGTCACAAGGTTTTCCATATGAGTCTTAAGCAGAGGGTTGAGTGGTTACCATCACAATAGTAAGGATACAATTAAACTACAATTACCATCATATCAGTAAGAATAAACAAGGGTGAGCCTAAATTATCAACAAGGGAAAAGTCAATTTAGATTTATCATCTCAAGAATAAATATAAACAATGGAAAGCCTAAATCTAGAGTAACCAGAAACATGAGTGAGACCTGTTTAGGAATACCATCACAATAGCAAGTCTAGGCTAAATTGAGGCAATTTCAGCAATTTCAAATATTAAACTTTAGCTGTTTTATAAAATAAAGGCATCTATATAATGATTTTGTAATCATAGCTATTTGTTAATTCTTAACTCTTGGTTACACTTATAATAATTTTATCTTTTTTATAATTTTTCTTTTCTTTTTAAAGAAGCTTTAGATTACATAAATGTTACATAAAAATATAAGGGATTCTCATATGCCCCACTACCTCTCATTTCTAAACATTCCAATATTCACCACATCCTTCATTAGTGTGGCACATTGGTTACAATTGATGAACCCATATTGAAGCATTGCTACAACCATGGACTACAATTTACATTATAGTATACACATTGAAACACACAATTTTGTAAGTTATCAAAAAAAAATACATCACTACAATGTCATGCAGGACAAATCCAATGTTCTTAAAATTCCCCCATATTACACTTATTCTTCCCTCTCCCATCACTCAGAACCTCTAGGGCCACTGCATGTACATCAATGGTAAGAGTTATTCCATTGCTAGGGTAATAATACATCTATAGTAGAATAATAATAAGTCTAATTTAGAACATTGTTCATTCCCCAATCTTGAAGATTTAGGGTTGATGATGCCCACTCTGCTTCTAATTGAGTGGGGGCTCAGAAACCATGGGACAGATGGATGGTACTGTCTTGCTTGCAGTTGCAGACACACTCTGTTCCTTGGGATGTGCTTTGTCCATCATCATCTCCTTGTTAGTTGTCCTGGTTGAGTCCAATGAACTGGAGAGTAACTTTTGCAACTTTGCTGAAATTCAGAGCTCAACTGGCACATGGATAGACCAAACATTTAAGTCTCTGGGACATATATTTTCAAGTATAGTGTTAATTATGGTTTCAAATAAAAGGGGTAGAAGAGACATATGTAGAGAACCTATAATTGAGTCTAACTCTGTTACTCTGGGGAATATAAATTCCAAAGTAAGGCCAGCTGACAGGGTGACGAATTCCTGAGCTCTCTGTCCTGCTTATAGTTTCTGGAAATTTCTAGAGCCCTCAGGAGTCCCACAATTTGAGGCACTGTTTACTGTGGCAGTCAATGAGATCCCTCTGAGACTTGCATAAGCATAACCTCTGGAATGACTTCCCACTCACTTTGAAATGTCTTATCCATAAAAACTCATTTGTATTTATCATTCCCCCCTTTTGGTCAAGGTCTTCTTTCCAGATGCATTGCTAGTTGGTGCTTGGTTATAATCTATCACTGCCAGAAAAGCTCAGACCCAGGATTCATGTCCCATGCTGAGGGGAAGGTAGAGTGTTCATAGACTGAGTTTGCCTTGGAGAGAGCCACATTTGAACAAGGAGGCTTCAAGGAGGAAACTCTTAAGCAGTATATAATATCAGGCTAAGTTTCAATTTCACAAGAATAGGCTCATAAGTACAATCATCAATATCAAGGGCCCGGCAAAATTGTTTGTCTTCCTTCACTATACCTTGCTCTTGCAATTGGGAAATTCTTGCTGCCTTATTAGAGAATGTAGTAGAAATGCCCAGAAGGAGAATTTAATATTCTTTTGGTTATTTTGTGTATCTCTACCCACTGAGATAATATCCCATGAACAATTGAACATATTCATATGTCTTAGAGGCATGTCCCAGGTAAACCCCTTCCCATGCATCCCCACATCACTGACACCTCACATCAGTGATCCTTCCCTAGAACTGCTTTGAACCTTCTTTGATAAAAAACCTCTCCACAAATGAAGCCAACAAAATAACCAAGTAGAATTAATAAGAAAATGAAATAATATTTTTAAAAGTAACCAATAAAATATAAAAAATCAAAACAATTTGAAAGAAAAAATAAAAACAATTAGACAAT